>JAIUZE010017218.1:0-29634 GCA_022085475.1 Heliosperma pusillum | reverse complement strand
AAAAATATATTTTTGAAGTTTGATGTTTTAACTTATTACGGATTAACTCTTAAGTACGTTGAAATTACTTTTAACAATATAATACTGACATGAATTAAATTTTCATTTGATTAGTTATTTTATATCTTAATAAAATAATCAAACAATAAAAGAATCAAATTTTATCAGACACGTTAAATTTGTTTTTAATTCGACTTTTTATGGAAATAATAAAATTAACCACCCTACTTTCACTCTCGTTTAACCTTCTCACTCAACTTGCCTTGAGATCACTATGATAAAACATACTGATTTAACTTCTATTGTTCAATTGATTTAACTTCTATTTTAACCATATTCTACCAAACTTGCAATGACTCAAAATCTGCTTGATCCATATTATGGCCCGAAAAATATTAACAATACCCTTCCGCTCAAATCATTTAATTAGGTTTAAATATGTTTTGATTGATAAATGATCTAGGGAACTAAAAATTAAGCTTTGTAGAATAATTCAAATTATTATATTACTAAATATTCTATTCTTATTTGTGTCTAGAAGATAATAAATGACTTTAATATCAATAACAACGTTTTTTTAACATGTATGTTTGGGCTCACTCATAACACTGTCGATACAAAAAAAAGTTACGTATCAATAATATATTTACGTAAAAGATAAAGTTGGATAGGTAAAATAAAGTATATTGTTGATCATATTTTCAACATTATTCATGAATCATGATCATTGATTATGTGCAACCCTCAATTTGCGGAAAGAAAAAAAATTATTTAAATACATAAAGAATGATAATAATACATAACCACGGTGTCATAATAAAAAGGTTCGTTACAATACGGAATAAAATTCTACAAAAGAAATATACAAGACGGGAGACATATCTCCCGTATAAATACGGAAATAAACTAGTGTATAATAATATACAACTATGAACCGAATATAGGTCCAAGGTAAATACTTCGCTCGCTAGCTCGTCATGTACCCCAAAATATGCATCACCACCTGTTCGACCGCATTAAATATAAACACGGAAGCCACAGTCAGTGGGGAGTAACTCCGAGTTCTCCCAGCCACGAAATGTCGAGTTTAATGAAACATGAAAAACATAAAAGCAATGTATATAGAAAATACCAAACCTTAACATATATGATATGCTTTTCATGTTATTGAACAGTTACTAACACAACCTATCATATGAAAGCTATCATGTGAAACCGTTAATAAAATATAACTCGAGGTAGGGAAGCTGGTATGCTGGCTCAGCGGTTACCAAGTAACATGGCCCTGATACACTCAAACCCTAATCAAAACGTAATCATGTGAATCAGTTAACAATCGGTAATCCAAACTCTATCAATCCTAGCCGGCTTGCATCTCACCTTTTAGAACTCATAGAATCATACAAACATGAAAGATCAATACTTCTACAAACAGGCATAAGTTCTTAGCACAGTCAATAGTCGACTTCTGTAACTCGAGGCTATACCACAAGGTAGGAAAACATCCTAGTCCTAGACCGATCAGACCTAGCGACAACAGCTATTCCGTTCCCCGTCCCATGACATAACCGTACATGAGAAACTCTACTAGGCGACCCCCTCAGCAGAGATGGCTAGTACTTACAGCTGACTCCATCCCAACCGGATCAGGCAGCCATGGCCCGAACTTGGAATATAACCCACCAAGCCTGATACACAAAGCTATCAAGCAGTGAACTATATACTCGTTAAAGACAGTACGGACCTATCAATGTCATGGTCCAAGCTACTCATTTAGAATTAGAATGGTCAAGACGCCATATATCCATAATTCTCTATGGGTACTTAGTCAACACGACACCCACCATATAATAAATCAGTCACAGGAAAACATTCTATCATGTGACTAATTGCATATCAATAATAATCAAATATCATATCGCCTCATATCTACTAAGGCTAATTCAATAATTAAATACAACCTTACTTGAAGACAAATCCCCGACCCGAGTCCCGCGACGGGTCATCAGTCAAATCGGGGCTGACTAGATCTTAGTTTTACCAAACCCGTTGGATCAAACCGGCTAGAAACAGAGTCTTTATCACATAGACATAAAATCAACATATTCATTACATGTTATTTTATTACTCCTTCTAACATGTGAATTATCATATTATACCCAAAAACCCGCTTGACTTAAATGATAACCAATTAAACTACGACCTCGTCTTATAATTTCTAACATGTGAGAAATAATAATTTTAATGAAAACACCCTTTTAATTAATATTTTTACTTTATTAATATTTCCCAGAATATTTCTCGTCCCACTTGCTAATATTACAAAACACGATAAAAATGACGATAACTCAAAACCCGTCACGAGTCCCAAGGTGGGACCCACGGGCTGAGTTGGGCCGGACCCACATGGGCCTGTTTTGGGCCTCACGGCCTGAATTGGGCTGTTTTGGCCTTTGATTCGATTTTACTAAAAACCGTTTCCTAATATTTCCCGCATGCTTTAACATATTTAAAAACCGTCAAAACAACAACCAATCAATCAAACATCGACACAACCCAAAGACCAAAACCCGGACCCACCTTGACCAACCCAGACCGGCCTGAACCGGCCTGGACCGGCCTGGTTGGGCCCGGTTTGGGCTGCCTCTAAACGGTTCTCCACACCAACAACAACAAAATAAATTCTAACATGTTTTAATCATCAACCAACCATTTTAACAAACATCCATAAAAATCATACTTATTAAAAATCATCAAAATTTGTCAAGAACACTAAACTTGTTAAAATCTCATCAACAACATAAAAAAATCATCACTTGTTAAAAATCATCAAAATTCATCAAGAACCACAAACTTGTTAAAATTTCCTAAACAACATAAAAATCATAACTTAGTAAAAATCATTAAAATTCTTCAAGAACAATAAATCAACATAAAAATTTCCTACAACTTAAAAAAATCATCAAGAACAATAAATCATCATAAAAATTCTCTACAACTTAAAAATCATCAAGAATCATAAACAACATAAAAATTCCATAAAACATAACAATCATCAAGAATCATAAAACAACATAAAAATTCCATAAAACATAAAAATCATCAAGAATCATAAAACAACATAATAATTACTACTTAACATATTACTAACTAAAAATCCATAAATCATAAAAATATGAACCAAAAATAAAGATGAACCAAAATCCAAATAAATAAAACTAAAGGCTATATACTAACTCAAATCCTAAATAACCATAACATGAACATAAACTAAAACCTAAAGGCTATGTGACATTAATTCGTCGAGTAAATCGGAATTGTTACCTTAGCTAGCCAAAATCACTTAGCACAAAAATAATAAGAAGTAATAATTAAGAAACCCTTCTACTAGTCTTCACCCAAAATATAAGAGTCTCCAAATTCGTCTTCAAACTCTTCCCCTATAAGAAATAACAAGCAAAACAATTATTAGAACTTAAACTTAATTTTCCATAATTAAATGTTGAAAACGATCTTGACGGAATTGAAAATAAACCGTACTAGAAGATGGAGAGCGAAGAGGAGATCCTAGAACTATAAATTAGGAAGGATTTAATTAAGAAATGAAGGATTTATGGAGGTTTTGCTCAAGAACGATGAAGAACTAAAGATGAACGATGAAGAACGCGAAGAACGATTAAATAAAGTGAGGTTTTGATCTTATTTTGATTTGTTGTAAAATGAAAAGTTGTTTGTGAGTCATATGGGTGGGTGGTGCCGTGAGTTTATAGACCATAAAGGTGTCGAGTTTTGAAATTGTTGTTCCGTAATTGACTCGCGTTTAATAATTGTTTTACGGTAAACGATTAAATATAATTAACGATAAAGTTAATTACACCAAATATCTAGATATTAAGATATTGTATTCAAAAGTAATGAAATATCAAGTCCTATTAGAGGACTTTTGAGCCGTGTGGAATGGTGAGAAAACGGATCTGATTTCGAGCGTTTTGCGTAATTTTCGTTAATTGATCGATAAAGCGAATAGTGATCTAGATATTATGATATTGTAATCAAAAGTAATCAAAATATCAAGGCTATTAGAGGACTTTAAGGAGCCGTGTGGTTTGAGGTGATTCGGGTCTGTTTTTGCTCGATTTTGCGTAATCTCCGTTGACGGATCGATAAAGTAACAAATATCTAAGATATTTGTATTATTTTAATCGAATCAATTAAAATATCCAATCGTGAGTGGAAAACGATGACATGGCCGCGTGACTCATGCCAAAGTCGAGTTTCGATTTTGTTGCGCGCTTTACGATGCGTCGGGAATAGTTAAATGACGATTGGTTAAACCGTACAAGTTATTCTTTAAATTCCAAATAAATTCAAAATAATTATATTAAATTATGATAAATCTTTATAAATCTAAATAAAAATAAATCAAAAATATAATTTTTTTTTAAATAAAATTTCGGTCTTCAAAATTGTAAGACGAGTCGGGAAAAGTCAACGAAAGTCAAAATCGACTAAAAAGTCGGAAAAAGTCAGAATGGCTTAAAAGTTCAGAAAAGTTTAAGACGACTTAAAAATAAATAAAAAGTCAATGACGACTTTAAAAAATCAAGGAAAAGTCAAAGACGGTTTAAAAGTCAAGAAAAGTCAAAGATGACCAAAAACGGTCTTTTCATGAAATCTCTCAAAAATTCCAAATACGAACGCGTAATTTCAAAATACGACTCGGAACAAAAATTCCTATATTAAAAACTTAAGTTCTACTGAAAAGTATCCATAAGCTATTGCTTAAGCAAATTGGGTACTTTTCGGGTTGTTACAATCACCCCTCCTTTTAAAAGTTTCGTCCTCGAAACTTAGAAGAAGGAACGTAACATATATGTAGGTCTATTTTAAAATTGTTAAAAATATATTTGTAATAAGATACGGGGTCCTATCTACGGAACAACAGGTTCTCGTCAGCATCAAGAATATCGATAGAAGGTACGAAATCTTCGAACGGTTAAATCGAATAGAAAGAGGAAAGAAAGAAGGGAATTTACCTCAAGCAAAGAGCTCGGGATATTTAGCTAACATTTTAGCTTCGGGTTCCCAAGTTTCTGATTCGACGTTTCCACAACGCCAAAGGATACGAACTAAAGGTACCACCTTGTTTCGGAGTTGTTTGTTAGCCCTTTCCAGTATACGAATCGGCCTTTCTTCCAAAGCCAAATTAGGTTCCAATTCCAACACTTCCTCTTGAATAATATGACTCGGATCACTGATATACTTCTTCAATTGCGACACATGGAACACATCATGAACTTTACTCAAGTTCGGAGGCATTCCGACGATAAGCAAAGACCAACTCTTGAAGCACACGAACGGTCAATATATAGGACTTCAACTTTTCCTTTCACTCCAAACCGTTTCCTCACTTCCTTTCATTGTGACACTTAAGAATACTCGCTTCAACAGCAATTCACGCGGTCGGCGACGAACATCGCGGCATAGGATTCCTGTCTATCTTGGATCGGCTTTCATTTCGTTCACGATGACTTGAACTTGATCGATCGTTTCAGTAACAATGTCGGGAACTCAACATATGATCTCTTGCACTTGATCCCCAACAAACATGACTAGTCATTTTCCTACCGTATAAAGCCTCGTATGGTGACATCTTGATAGAAGCATGATACCTGTTGTTATAAGAAAATTCCACCAACGGCAAACACTTCTCCCAAGATGTATGAAAGTCTAAAGCACAAGCCCGAAGAAGATCTTCCAAAGTCTGAATCGTCCTCTCGGTCTGACCATCAGTAGCGGCATGGAAAGCTGTGCTCATTAACAATTTACTACCCATGGCTTCTTGTAAAGCCGTCCAGAATCGGGAACCGAATCTCGGATCACGATCTGAAACTATATCTTTAGGAACTCCATGGTAGCGTACTATCTCTTTCACATAGGCACCAGCTAAGACCTCTATATTCCAAGTTTCTTTGATAGGCACGAATCTGGCACACTTGGTTGAGACGGTCCCACAATAACCCAGATAGCATTCCTTCCCTAGACCGTTTTAGGTAACCCATCACTAAGTCATAGAATAGACTCCCATTTCCACAGAGGAACTCCCAAAGGTGTAATAAACCGTCCGGGTCTTTGAGTTTTCGATCTTCACCTTCTTGACAATTAAGACATCTACTAACATACTCCTTCACTTCAATCTTAATCCTAGGCCACCAAAATTGTGGTCTCAAATCTTTGTACATTTTGTCACCGCCCGGATGAATAGAATAAGGAGAAAGGTGAGCTTCATCAAGTATTCTCTTCCTCAACTCGGCACTTCTCGGAACATACATTCGACCATGGTAACGAAGGTAGCCCTCATTATCCACCACACAATCCTTTGCTTGCCCAAGTGATATTTTTGCTCGAATGGCGATAAAAGTAGCATCCTCCGGTAAACAAGTACGAATCTCACGATAAAAATCAGGTTCCGCCGTCAAAGCACCAAGATAATCAAACCCTTTCCCAACAAACTGTATCTGAAGCTTCTGGAATTCGGTTACTAGTTCATCGGGTAAAGTACCAAGAGCATTTAATGAATGACTAGTCTTTCTACTCAAAGCATCTGCCACAACATTTGCTTTTCCCTCGTGATAAATCAACTCCGCATCATAATCATTCACCAACTCTAACCATCTTCTCTGCCTCATGTTCAATTCCTTCTGAGTAAATATGCACCTCAAGCTCTTATGATCGGTGTAAATTCGGCAATGAACTCCAATAAGATAATGTCTCCAAGTTTTCAAGGCATGTACTACAGCTGCTCACTCAAGATCATGAGTCGGATAATTCACTTCATGAACCCTGAGTTGTCGAGAAGCATAAGCAATAACCTTTCTATTCTGCATCAAGACACATCCCAAACCATGCTTTGAAGCATCACAATATACATCATAATCGGCTTCATCATCTGGTAAAGTTAGAACCGGTGCGGTAGTCAATCTCTTCTTCAATTCTAAGAAGGAAATTTCACATTCATCAGTCCAAATATACTTTGCTTCCTTCTTTAGCAATTGAGTCATCGGTCTTGCTAATTTGGAGAAATCTTGCACAAACCGACGATAATACCCCGCTAAACCAAGGAAACTCCGTATCTCGGACACATTTTTCGGACTTTTCCAATCCACAACCGCCTCAATTTTAGCTGGATCGACCATAACACCGTCTTTGGAAATGACATGACCAAGGAAAGATACCTCGGGCAACCAGAACTCACATTTGGAGAACTTTGCATACCACTTTTGGCGTCGAAGAACACCCAAAATGGTTCGAAGATGAATAGCATGTTCTTCCTTAGATTTTGAAAAGATCAGAATGTCATCAATGAATACCACTACACATTTATCAAGATACTCCCGGAAGGTACGATTCATCTGATCCATAAATATAGCTGGAGCGTTAGTCAAACCGAATGGCATCACATTGAATTCGAAATGACCATACCTCGAGCTGAAAGCAGTCTTCGGAATATCTGCTTCCCGAACGGGAATCTGATGATAACCCGATCTAAGACCAATCTTTGAAAAAATAGAAGCACCACGTAACTGGTCAAAGAGATCATTAATACGTGGAAGAGGATATTAGTTTTTGATTGTGACACGGTTCAACTCACGATAATCGATGCACATCCGCATAGAACCGTCTTTCTTCTTGACAAATAATACGGGAGCACCCCAAGGAGAAGCACTAGGCCTAATAAAACCTTTCTCAATTAAATCATCAAGTTGGATTCTCAACTCCTTCAATTCAGAAGGAGCCATACGATATGGAGCTTTGGCAATTGGTCCAGTTCCAGGAACTAGATCAATGGAAAATTCAACATCCCTTTCAGGAGCAATCCCGGGTAATTCATCGGGAAATACATCGGGAAATTCCCGAACAATAGGAACCTCCTTTAAAGAAGGAAGAGAAGAATCGGAAGTAGTCACTACACATAGAAATGCTTGATGACCCTTCTTTAAAACATTCAACATTTTCACAGCTGAGATTAACTTCACACTAGCTTGCTTTCTAACCCCTTGATAAGAAATACGAGCACCCAAAGGACTTTTAAGAATAATTTTCTGATCACGGCACTCGAATCGAGCATGATGAGTAGATAACCAATCCATGCCCAAAATAATATCTAACTCTTCAAGAGGAAAACGTAAAAGATTCGCCGGAAAAATAGATCCATTTATGGATATTGGAATGTCGGAATGAAGATAAGAACATGAAAATACTTCTCCGGATGGTAACGATATAGGAGTAGTTTCTCCTACTGAAGCTTTAAGCGGTACCTTATCGGATAGTCTCATGGAAATAAAAGATAAAGAAGCTCCCGTGTCAAATAAAATTAAACACGGTAAATCATAAATCGAGAACATACCCGTCACAATATCGGGTTGGGCATCCGCCTCAGCATGGCTCATAATAAAGATACGACCCTTAGGTCGCCCAGAAATAACCGGTGTAGAAACCGTCTTCTTCCTCTCGGGACATTCATTAAACCTGTGCCCCGGCTTTTGACAATTAAAACATACTAGGGGCTTGTTGAAGCAACCAACACCCGGATGAATAGGCCTCTTGCACCGAAAGCACATACGATCTTTAAGATCGTTGTTGTTGCTCGGAATAAAGGAACGGTTCCTTTGATTAGCTTGTCCACCCTGAAAGTTTCTCCTCTTGTTGGGAAAAGAGGGAGAAAAGGGAGGTCGAGATGAAGGATATAAAGGTCTCTTGCCAAAGGCATTAGGAGCAACATAAGAAGCACGAGCTTCCTCGGCAATCTCCCTGATAGAACTCTCCGCCCAGATGGCATCATTATAGATCGAGACAAAGGAAGTGGAACCTCTACTAATCTTCCCCTTTATCTGGGGAGAAAGCTTTCCCAGATAAAAGAAAGCTTTGTCTTCTTCCACTCTAATAAGTCGAGTGGCATAATGAGCCAACTCATTAAACCGAGTAGTAAACTCCTGAACAGAAAGAAGTCCTTGTTTAAAATCCATGAACTCCTTCAGCTTTTGTTGTCTCAACTCATCGGGATAAAACCTCGCTTCCAAGAGCTCACGGAAACGAGCCCACCCAAAATTAGGCTCCAACTTCGCGGTAGGACCTGAAAGAGTCCACCACTGATCCGCTTCCTTCTCTAAGAAGTGAGAAGCTAGACGGACCTTGTCCTCTTCAAGGACATCATAAAGAGAAAAACTCTTCTCCATCTCTCGTAACCACACCGAAAGTTTAACGGGATCAACTTCGCCATCGTAGGTTTTGGCTTGGCTCCTCGATAGCTGTGAAGCAACCCACGTATAACTCCCGTGTCTCTCCCGATCAGGAACAGGAGTAGGAATCGGATTAGCCTGCTGGTTTTGCTGGTTCTGCTGGTTTTGGATAATTACGGTAAGAGCTGCTAAAATAGTGTTGTCAATCCTCGGAGGCATCTTGCAAAATTAAAACACAGATTAGTACTTATCATTTAGCAAGAACAAAGAGACTACAACATAAATCCTAATCTACCCCTCTTACCCTTCTATCTCACGGTTTATTATTTCTTAAGGTCAAGTTATTTATACAAGGGTACACAAACGTGCGTCGGGAGCAAAATAGCTCTGATACCAACTGTGACACCCTCAAATTTGCGGAAAGAAAAAAATTATTTAAATACATAAAAGAAATATAATAATACATAACGAAGGTGTCATAACATAAAAAGGTCATTTACAAAACGGAAATAATATTCTACAAACGAAATGTACAAGACGGGAGACCTATCTCCCGTATAAATACGGAAATAAAAGTGTATCTAATAATATACAAACTATGAACCGAATATAGGTCCAAGGTAAAATACTTCGCTCGCTAGCTCGTCATGTACCCCAAAATACGCATCACCACCTGTTCGACCGCATTAAATATAAACACGGAAGCCACAGTCAGTGGGGAGTAACTCCGAGTTCTCCCAGCCACGAAATGTCGAGTTTAATGAAACATGAATAACATACAAGCAATGTATATTGAAAATACAAAACCTTAACATATATGAAATGCTTTTCATGTTATGAAACAATTAACTAACACATAACCTATCATGTGAAAGCTATCATGTGAAACCGTTAATAAAATATAACTCGAGGTAGGGAAGCTGGTATACTGGCTCAGCGGTTACCAAGTAACATGGCCCTGATACACTCAAACCCTAATCAACACGTAATCATGTGAATCAGTTAACAATCGGGAATCCAAACTCTATCAATCTTAGCCGGCTTGCATCTCACCTTCTAAACTCATAGAATCATACATACATGAAAGACCAATACTTCTACAAACAGGCATAAGTTCTTAGTACGGCGATAGTCTACTTCTGTAACTCGAGGCTATACCACAAGGTAGGAAACATATCCTAGTCCTAGACTGATCAGACCTAGCGACAACAGCTATTCCGTTCCCCGTCCCATGACATAACCGTCTATGAGAAACTCTACTAGGCTACCCCCTAAGCAGAGATGGCTAGTACTTAAGCTGACTCCAGTCCCAAAACGGATCAGGCAGCCATGCCCCGACTTGGATATAAACCCACCAAGCCGAGACACAAAAGCTATCAATCTGTGAACTCCATATGCTCGTTAAAGATAGTACGAGCCTATCAATGTCATGGTCCAAGCTACTCATTTAGAATTAGAATGGTCAAGACGTCATATCCTCATAATTCTCTATGGGTACTTAGTCAACACGACACCAACCATATAATAAAACAGTCACGGGAAAAACATCCTATCATGTGACTAAGTGCATATCAATAATAATCAAATATCATATCGCCTCATATCTACTAAGGCTAATTCAGTAATTAAATACAACTTTACTTGAAGACAAATCCCCGACCCGAGTCCCGCGACGGGTCCTCAGTCAAATCGGGGCTGACTAGATCTTAGTTTGACCAAACCCGTTGGATCAAACCGGCTAGAAACAGAGTCTTTATCACATAGACATAAAATCAACATAATCATAACATGTTATTTTAATAAAACTTCTAACCGGTGAATTATTAAATCATAACCAAAAACCCGTTTGACTAATAATGATTTCAACGTAAACTAATCTCGTATTATAATTTCTAACATGTGAGAAATAATAATTTTATGAAAACCTTTTTAATTAAATATTTTACTTATTAATATTTCCCACTTGCTAAATATTACAAAACACGATCAAAATGACGATAACTCAAAAACCGACACGAGTCCCAAGGTGGGACCCACGGGCTGAATTGGGCCGGACCCCACATGGACTTAGATGGGCCCCACGGGCCTGTTTTGCTTAAAATGGCTGGTTTGATTAAAATTTCTAAAACCGCTTCTTAAAAATTCCCGCATGTTTTAACATATTTAAAACCCGTCCAAACAACCATTAAACTATCAAACATCGACACAACCCAAAGACCAAATCCCGGACCCACCATGGACCAACCCAGACCGGTCTGAACCTGCCTGGACCGGTCTGGTTGGTCCGGTTCAGCCCCTTCCCCACGGTTCACCAACAAACAACACCAAAATCAATTCCAACTTGTTTTAATCATCAAACAACCATTTTAACATCCATCCTTACAAAAATCATTATTATTAAAAATCATCAAAATTTGTCAAGAACACTAAAACAACATAAAAATCATAACTTCGTAAAAATCATTAAAATTCTTCAAGAACACTAAACTTGTTAAAATTTCATAAACAACATAAAAATCCTAACTTAGTAAAAATCATTAAAATTCTTCAAGAATAATAAATCATCATAAAAATTTCCTACAACTTAAAATCATCAAGAACCATAAATCATCATAAAAATTTCCTACAACTTAAAAAATCATCAAGAACCATAAATCATCATAAAAATTTCCTACAACTTAAAAATCATCAATAATCATAAAACATCATAAAATTCATACAACATAAAATCATCAAGAATCATCAAACATCACAAAAATTCCATACAACATAAAAATCATAAAACAACATAATAATTACTACTTAACATATTACTAACTAAAAATCCATAAATCATAAAAACATGAACCAAAAATAAAGATGACCCAAAATCCAAATAAATAAAACTAAAGGCTATATTACTAACTCAAATCCTAAATAACCATAACATGAACATAAACTAAAACCTATGTGACATTAATTCGTCGAGTAAAACGGAATCGTTACCTTAGCTAGCCAAAAATCACTTAGCACAAAATAATAAGAAGTAATAATTAAGAAAACCCTTCTACTAGTCTTCACCCAAAATATAAGAGTCTCCAAATTCGTCTTCAAACTCTTCCCCTATAAGAAATAACAAGAAAACAATTAGTAGAACTTAAACTTAATTTTCCATAATTAAATGTTGAAAACGATCTTGACGGAATTGAAAATAAACCGTACTAGAAGATGAGGAGCGAAGAGGAGAGTCTAGAAATATAAATTAGGATTGATTTAATTAAGAAACGAAGATTTTATAAAGGTTTTGCTCAAGAACGATGAAGAACGATTGATGAACGACGAAGAACACGAAGAACGATTAAATAAAGTGATGTTTTGATCTTTATTTGAGTTGTTTGTAAAATGAAAAGTTGTTGGTGAGTGGAGAGTGGGTTGAGCCGTGTAATATAGGCCAAATAAAGATGTCGAGTTTTGAAATTGTTGTTACGTAATTGACTCGCGTTAAATAATTATTTTACGGTAAATGATTAAATATAATTTACGATAAAGTTAATATCAAGATATTATGATATTAAAATGAAAAATAATGAAAATATCAAGGCTTAAGAGTGGTAAGGTAGCCGTGTGATGTTGAGCTTGTCGGGTCCGATTTCGAGCGTTTTGCGTAGTTTTCGTTAACTGATCGATAAAGTAAAATAATATCTAGATATTATGATATATTAATCAAAAGAAATAAAAATATCAAAGTCTATTAGAGGAGAGGGTGAGCCGTGTGGGTAAGGTGATCATCGGGTCTGTTTTGGCTCGATTTGCGTAATTTCCGTTGACGGATCGATAAAGTAATTAAATATCTAGATATTTTGATTATTTTAATCAAAATAAATAAAATATCTAATGGTGAGTGGAAAGCGATGACACGCGCGAGTGACTCATGCCAAAGTCGAGTTTCGATTTTGTTGCGCGCATTACGATGCGTCGGGAATAGTTAAATGACGTTCGATTAAAAACCGAAAAAGTTATTCTTTAAATTCCGAATAAATTCAAAATAATTATATTAAATTATGATAAATCCTAATAAATCTTAATAAAAATAAATCAAAAATATAATTTTTTTTTAAATAAAATTTCGGTCTTCAAAATCGCAAGACGAGTCGGGAAAAGTCAACGAAAGTCAAAATCGACTAAAAAGTCGAGAAAAGTCAAAAATGACTTAAAAGTCAAGAAAATTTTATGACGACTTAAAAATCAATAAAAAGTAAATGACGACTTTAAAAATTCAAGGAAAGTCAAAGACGGTTTAAAAGTCAAGAAAATTCAGAAGATGGACCAAAACGGTCTTTTCATGAAATCCCTCAAAAATTCGCAAATACGAACGCGGAATTTCGAAATACGACTCGGAACAAAAATTCCTATATTAAAAACTTAAGTTCTACTGAAAAGTATCCATAAGCTATTGCTTAAGCAAATTGGGTACTTTTCGGGTTGTTACATCCAATTCCCATAATAATGTACATATATTATGCTTCAATCATGTTGCCTGCTTCACACCTTTCTTCATGCCTTTTAAAGGAAAAAAATGTACAAGTTATGTCTTTACTAGTATCTTCTTTACTTTGAATTGTTCTACCCTTGCCAACAATTCAATCGTTATACCGTCAAAGCTGCAATAGTATCCGAAGAATATGCCCACCGTGCTAACTTTAACTTTAATCCCATTCTTGACTTATATGGCACACCACATACTATTGTATTGAGTACACTAACACCATTAGTGAGTTTATAAAAATGGTATAGCATAAACTTTAAGGGGAATAAACAAGTATATCAAACCTTGATTTTACCTTGGCTTTACAATATCAAGCCTATAGTATTATAACAATCTCAATATTCCGATAAAAACAACATAAACACAATGAACGTAGTACTGTTACAGTAACAATTGTTACAGTAATAACATGTAATCTAAATTGAGCATATCAGTTTTATTCTCAAATTTCGTGAAAACAAGTCCATTAAACAAAAAAACCACAAACAATTAAACAAGACGAATAATTGACAGTAACCTTAGCTAGCTTTTTCGACAAACACTATGAAAATATGTTATAACTCGGTTGAATAAGACATTGACAGTAACATTGTGACTCAATTTCACCAAATACTAAGAAATGAACAATGTCACTTAATTTCACCATCTCATCACTCTAATTTTTGCAACAAACTATGAACAAATACAATCGAGCAATCGACAAATTATATACACCATCAATAAAAATAAAGAAATGCAAACAGTCAAGATGTTACCTCTTCATTTTGTGTACAAGAAACAAAACAGGTGATAAAAACCAACATGTTTGCTAAATTTAAAAAGTCACAAGAGACGTCTATAGTGACCTGCGATTAAACTTAATTGAAAACGAATCAACAAGGTTTAACAAAAACTAGAATTAAGGAAGATTTACACAAATATAACCTTGATTTACGTCTTTAAAAGTTCTATACATATGAATTCCTTATGTAGTGCTCAATTCTGTATCCGGACACAACTTTCTCTATTGTTGTATTGATTGATTTTTATGGTAACCGCCATTTTAAGAGAAAATTTGATAAAATAAATTGATTTAATTGCAAATAACAAAATGGTAAAGGAACATTACCTGATATGGATTTCGATTTAATTTTCACAAAAAGATTGAATTTTCATGTTAAGTGAAGGTTTGTGTAAATAATCAAGAGTTCTTGTTCGATTGAAGTTGTTTCTTGTTGGATTGAAGTCGTCTCTATTAACGATTGCGATTTCTGCAAATTTTTATGGTTTCTCTCACTTGGTCTTTTTCTAGAGATAAAGAGGTGAATGATTGTTATCATAAGAAATAGCAGACAATATGTCAACGCGTGGATAATTTGCTCAGTTGGATTATTTTTTTATGTAGCGATCTGAGCCATTCATTAGTTCAATCTAATGGCCTTTATTCATAGGACCATACTCACCTAAGAAGCTAGACTTACCGGATGCTCACTCTATATATATATACATATATATATATATATGTATATATATATATACATACATATATATATATATATACATATATATATATATATATATACATATATATATATATACATATACATATACATATATATATATATATATATATATATATATATATATATATATATATAGAGGTGGGATTCGGTGAGTCCACATAAATATTTGAGTCCGTGAGTCCAGCTATACAATATCACAGAATATACAAAACAATATCACTTGTTATACTAAACAATATCACGAAAAAAAACAGCACAAAAGGGTTAAAAATATTTTATGTCATACTACTCGCCGTTGACGACCACTACCCACCCACCAATACCGATGACAATCCGAGCATATAGATGACACAAACAAACATTTATCCACCATTGCCATCACCCATTATTTATCCAATGTTTTATATCCAATCTCCATATTCCTCCACCCATACACATTACTCCTACTCGGAGCTCACATCACCACCAATCACAATAAAAAATTTAAATTTTATTACTAAATTAGGGGTCTCGTCGTTGGTTATGAAGAAGAATGCCGGAGGCAAAGATTCTAAGTAAAGAAGAATTAGGATAAAAAGAAGCTATATACAATAAACTCCGGTGAAACGCCGATAATAATGACTTTCCGGCATGCAAGGGTGAGAGAATGATGGTGTTTGTTGGAGCTTCGATACCGGAATCAATTGGTGTGAAAAAAGTATGCGAAAAAAAAGTTAGTAATATTGGGCGAAATTTATGTTCAGTGGTGTGATATTGTATAGTATAACCCGTGATACTGTTTAGTATAACTTGTGATATTGTATCCTGGACTCACGGACTCAAAAAGATAGGGTGGACTCACATGATCCTAATTCTATATATATATATATATATATATAGAGTGAGCATCTGGTGAGTCTAGCTTCTTAGGTGAGTACGTCCTATCAATAAGGACCATTGGATCAACAAGATCCAAGAGTCCTCATGAAGCCACGTCGCCCCTATAATCCCACATATTACCCCCAAAACCTTCTCGTCTTTCTTCATTCACGTTTCTCCTCTCCTTGATTATTTCCATGAAAAAAAATCCTAAAATCCCTAAATGGTATGTACAAATTGACGCAACGTTAGTCCTCCTAAATATAATCAACAACTCACATTGAATTCGGTGACAAATTTGAATCTATGTTCGATGCTTTACGCTTTAAGAGATTCTAGAAATTGATGGTAAAGAATGGTTGCCTGATAACAAATTTATGTTTACAGGTTAGTGTTGATCTACACTTTTTATTCTATTTAATAGATCGAGGTTGAATTTTCCTGTCTTTTTGTTGTGAATTTTAATTGATTTGCGTTCTTGATTGATTTTGAAGAAATCCCCAGTTATGTTGCTTTAATTACTGTAGAACTCCCTAATTTGTTTGACCTAATTAGTTTTTACGATGATTAACTTGGTGAGATTGATACACAGTAACCTTCTTCATCTACATTTTTGATTTTGTTCCCATTTTGCTCACCCTCGTTTTCATCATCTCGTTGTTGACGATACCCAATTGTTCAATCATTTATGTATTGTTCATTCTTAAAATGATCAACATAGAGTTGCCGTCTTAAAATGATCAACCAATTATATCTTATTTTCACTGTGTTATAGTAACAAAGTTTCCAATGTAATAGAGTCACATTAGCCAAATATTAGAAACGAGCATATGTTTCAGTTCATGACACGACTAACTTAGGCTTTCTTGTGTGTCGCTTACGCAGCTTCGGGTGAGATTTTCTATTTCTAAGAACCTCAATTAAGTCGTGCATCTCAATAGTATGTAATTTAGTTTTCTTACTGTAACAGGTTCGTATTATCCTTGCTCTGTAAATCTGTATGATTTACTGTAACGCTGGTATGAGTTGTAACTGTAACACGTATGAATTGTTACTGTAACATTTGGTATGAGTTGTACCTGTAATACTTGGTTTTATTTTACTTTAACACGTACGAGTTGTTACTGTAATACTTTGGGTTGTTATTGTAACATCTATTTTAGTCCATATGAGATTCCCTTCTATGCGCTTTTAAGTTTTACGGACTGAGTTTGTTGCGATTGATACTTGTTTTAAAGGCTATTAGCTCAATGGTAGAGCAGTGTATGATCTTCTACAACGATGCGGGTTCGAGTCCCGTATAGCCTAATTCTTTGGCGTAAGCATTGTTAGGATAAGTAATGTTACTTTGTGTTACTATATACAATTGTTACTGTTACCCGATACTTTAACTAATGTTATTATATCAAAAACAACCAAAAGGCATTATTAATGTCCAAGCAAGTTTCAATATTTCTTTTTGTTGTTGTTAAATGGCCATTAAGACCATCTCTCCCACATTCTAAAATTATAATTTCCACAATTAATCCACTTGCAGATGGGTTGGTACTATACTTGATACTCTTAAGGTGCATAATAATCTTCAAAAGGTCCTGAAATGGTTCTCTTACATTTTCTTGCTGAAAAGTTTGTTTTAAAAGGTCTAGCTTTCTGATTTTATTGCATTTTTTCGGGACGAGACTAAGTAGTTACTAGGGACGTTGTTCGCAGTTCGATCGGATAATATTGTAATTGTTACAAATTTACGGGGTCGAGTTGTTTCTAAGGATTTGAAATTCTCCTTTAAGTACTTTAAAAGTTATTAGTATGATTCCATTGAGAACTAGCTACTGTTAAAAGAATAACTAATGTCATGTCAACTGTCAACTAGTCTGAAACAAAAGAATGGTAAGATTATATCATTAGAAGGACAATCTTATTTACTATTAGAAGAACACTTACATGCTCGTTGAAATCTTACATTTTTGTTTCACCTTAGATCAACAATGAGTAACAATGTATAGGCTATGCGGGAGTCGAACCCGCACTTTGTACAAATTGTACAATGCTCTACCATTTAAACTAATAGCCTTTAACTCACACAATGAAACTCGAACTTAGATCATCCACACTTTAACTTGAGCATGTATACACCTTCTTGACATAATACTCCATTCCTGACTGATCAAAAAATAATATTAAGGAGACAAAACTTTAAACCGTTCGGAGTAAATGAGGAAATAATCATAAACCCTAACTTAGGGAAACAAATGTGGGTTGTTATTGTAACACTTGTTTTGTTACTGTAACCCATATCATTGTAACACTTGTCTAGTTATTGTAACACATATGAGTTGAGTTGTTATTGTAACACTTGTCTAGTAATAATGCCAGTATGTGTTACTGTAACACATATAAGTCAAGTAAAGATGAGGGAGGTTATATAATAACAATGACACACTTACATCACAAAGATAGGCAAATTACATTCTACCAAATAAATTCATGCCATCACCTTGATAAATCTACTAAACATGAAGAAATGACAATCTATTTATTCTAAACAATGACTAAAAGTCTGACCAAGCAAATACATGACCAATTTCTAATCCTCTAAAACTGAAGCCTGGTTCCACTTATAATGCTACCACTATAACTTGAAAAAAACACAGAAATTATTACATGGGCACATGGCGTGAGAATTTGTATACGATTCACCTTTATAACTAATTTTGTTCGTCTAGAAGCCTGTGAAATTGTGTAAACTGATTTCGTACAATTTCTATATAAGCTGATCACATCATGGCATTAGATTAAAACTTGCAAATTTATATAGGCTACATGGAATTCGAACCCATACCTTTGTGCTAATATTGCAGATTGCTATACAGTTGAGCTAGTAGCCTAGTAGCCTATAATGACTGCAAATTGGAATACCAGCAACTAGAAAAATCTCCATGAGTATTTCTTTATTGTCAGAGAAGAAACAAAGATGAGGTCATGGTTTTTACAATCAAGGGCTATTGTCATGGCATGGATAACAAAAGAGAACCCTCATGAAACACCATATTATTCACCAAATGTTAGCCTATCCACAAGAGGGGAAATAAGAGAATAAAGATCAAGACATTTCATGAAATAATTAATCAGATGGATAATATACTGACATACTGGCATATAGGAAATAGTTATACACTTGTGAACACACTTTCACACTTATATCATAAAAGTAATATAAGTACACCATTATTATAACACAATTATACTATTGAAGTAACATAAGTACACCATTATAGAAGCACAATTTTGAAAATTAACAAAAAACTTGGCAGCTAGCACATGAGCAGCGAGAAAAATGTTAGATCCCTCAAAATTTTCCCATGTTTAAATTGCTGCAATAAAGAATAACATGGTAATTATTTTATCACACTTCATTCACTTCCTTATGGAAATTGTAATTCAGGGTTTATGAAAGTTGACATAGCGACAAACATTGCGTCCTGGAACAAATGCACCAGCAAAAAGATAACAAAGTAATTATATGGTTAAACTTGTGTGACTTCATGAAACAACTTTACCATTATGCTAACATAGTAATAGTCTAATACAATTATATGACACAAATATACCATTACTAACACAACTAAACCACTATAATAACACACATATAACATTAGAGTTAACAGAAAACTATTATTCCATTAGCGCAATTTGTTGTTGAGTAACACTCTTATGTCGTTACAATAACACAACTAAAGCAAGACCTGGAATCGGCCAAAACTCCTCTAATAAAGATGTAATGTTATCCCTATATGAAGCCCTACACTCAGGTGACTGAGTGACTCTGACAATATATCAACCCTCATCACACTGACAATTGAAAAACACAACTATACCATTACTATAACACAATCACTGTTACGATAACACACTTATGTCGTTACTATAACACGGTTAACCTTTAATTAAAAAGAATTAGAATACCAACACAAAATAGAATTCCCTTCAAGACATAAGAGCAATGTACACATATATACATTACTAAGCATTAATCCTAGATGAAATAGAACTACTTTAAACACTTCCAAACTGTGTAACAAAAACAATAACTCCGCAAGAACTAGTAAACTAACAAGACCCGGAGGTCCAAAACTCCTCCAATAAAGACTAAAGAGGTAGTGTTATCCATGTATGAAGCCATAAACTCAGGTGACTGACATTGTATCAACCTTCCCCGCTCTGACAATTGAAAAACACAACCATACTACTATGTAACACGATTACACTATTATGATAAGACACTTTTGTTGTTACTGTAACACAGTTATACTATTATGGTAACCAACTTATATTGTTACTGTAACATAGTTACACTATAGGGGTAATACACTTATGTCGTTACTGTAACACAGTTACACAAACTTATGTCGTTACTGTAACACAGTTACACTGTTGTGGCAACACACTTACGTCATTACAGTAACGCAGTTACATTGTTGTGGTAACACACTTATATCGTTGCTGTAACACAGTTACACTGTTGTGGTACCACAAACATGTTGTTACTGTAACACTATTAAGAGGGTTACTTTAACACGAGTAAAGCACACGATATGAAGAATGACAAGTCAACTTATTATAGATTGATATGAATGAGATAACTATCGTTGTAGATAAAGATCATACAATCCTAAGATTTGTCCGCCTATTGAAGTTTTGCTATCACATCATTGATGAAGAAGATGATTTAGTACCAAAATCAATCACAGTGTCTGGGAGCATCAAATAGCAACATACTAAACAATTATTGAATAATAACTAGAGTATGTTGAAAAAATCTCATTAATTAAACCAGTGAATTCAAGTTAAATAAGACAATCATCTCACTTTTTCGAAATTGATCGAAAAATATATACCTAAAGACTAAATAATTGAATTATACCTGCAATTACTTGTAAAAATAAAATCATTTTTTCCAGAGAACTAGAGAACTATAGTGCAATATGAAACATTACCTCATTGTTGCGATTATGCTAGGAATCATCACAACGAGCGTAAGATTTGCACAAAATCATCTATATTTTATTGATTTGTTTAGGGTTTCTTTAAGAACTTGATCATAGATAACGATGAACGATTACCTAGAACTGATGATGATTAATTAGAACAACAATTAAATTTTGAATTGACAGAAGGTTGATTGCACAAAATTGAATTTCGAAATGATGAAGATTGATTGAAAAAATAATTAGAAGAACGATGAATATAATATAACAAATAGTAATTTCAGAGAATTTAATAGGAGAGAGAGGGGGAGAAAAGATAAAGAGAATCTTTTTGATGAAATAAAAGAACCCGATTAATTGTATAACACGCGTTTATCACCTATCCGAGATTTAATCTCAGGCGTCCATTCTTATAGATCGACGGTCTAAAAATGTAGGACGTACTCACCTAAGATATGTGGACTCATCGGATGCAATTTCTATCTATATATATATATATATATATAGAGCTTAGTTCAATTGAGTCCACCATATTCTTAGAGTCCTTGAGTCCTCATCCTAACCATTGGATGAGGGAGATGGATGGCTGAGATTTGGGAGATTAAAAAATACACTTATCACTAATTAATTACCTATGCACTAATTAATTAACTTTCTCTCTCTAGCTTTTAATTAATCACTTTTTAAACACTTTTAAGCACTTTTGAGCACTTTTGAGCACTTTTTAGGTGCTGAGATTTATGAGTGTAACTTTGATGCTTGCGAGTGTAACTGTAATGTTTTAGAGTTTAACTTTAACTTTTTAAGGCGGTTTGTATGTAAAAATTTGAATTTAAACAATTTTAACACCTTACGAGTGTAACTTTGATGCTTTTCGAGTGTAACTTTATTATTTTCGAGCGTAACTTTAAATTTTGAAGACGGTTTTCTCTATAATAATTTGAATATATATAATTTTAACATTTTACGAGTATAACTTTGCTGATTTTCGAGTGTAACTTTAATTTTTTTGAGACGGTTTTGTATATAAAAATTTGAATTTATATAATTTTAACATTTTACAAGTGTAACTTTGATGATTTACGAGTGTAACTTTAGTTATTTTAGGTCATTTTGAGTGGAATTTTTTGAATTTTATTACATGTTGAATTTATGTAATTTACTATAAATTTAGTCCTTTATGAGTGTAACTGTAGTCATTTATGAGTGTAACTGTAGTCATTTATGAGTGTAACTGTAGTACTCTAAGAATGTAACTGTAATACTTTATGAGTGTTACTATAGTCCTCTATGAGTGTAACTGTAATCCGACCACCACAAACCAACCCACACTCACAAAAAAAGTAGATCTAGGAAAAAAAAATGAAAACAAGAGTAAAAACTAAAAAAAGAAACAGATCTGACATCAACAAGTGTAACTTTTAAGGTAATTTTATGGTACTTTAATAGTGTTACTTTAATAAATACTGTGTGTTACTTTAATAGATGATATATGTGACTTTAATAAATAAAATGTGTAACTTTAATAAATTAACTGTGTAACTTGAATAAATAAAATGTGTAACTTTAATAGACGATATATGTGACTTTAATAAATAAAATGTGTAACTTTAATAGACGATATATGTGACTTTAATAAATAAAATGTGTAACTTTAATAAACGATATATGTAACTTTAATAAATAAAATGAGTAACTTTAATAGAGAATTTGTGTTACTTTAATAGAAGTCATTGTCACTTACACCTTTTTTTTTTAGATCTAGAATTAAAAAAAAACACAAAACCAAATCCTAAAATATATAAAAAAACAAAAAAAGAAGAGAGGATTAAAAGACTAAAAGAAATCAGAAAAAATTATATCTAAAAAAGTAGATCTAAAGAAATTAGATCTAGAAAGGAACAAACAATAAATAAGAAGATAAAATAGAAAGAAAAAAACAAAAAAACAAACAATAAATAACTAGATCTAAAGGAAAAAAGAAAAAAGAAAAAAAAAACAAACAACCAACCCCACAACCAGCCTCCCCGACACCCCACACCGACACCCACCAGACGGAGGAGAGGAGGACGGGGGAGAGAAAGGCAGCGGATGAGGACGGCCGAGCAGGAGGACAGGAGGAAAGAGGAGGACGGAGGAGAGGAGGTGGTCGGCGGTGGGTGGTGGCGGTAGAGGAGATGCGGCATAGGGAGTGGTCGGGTATGGTGGTGTTGGGTGGGTGGTTGGTGAGAGGAAGGAAGAATGAGATATTTATTTGGGTTTTGAATTATTTGATTTTTAGAGAGATATGGAGGAATGATTTTATGATTGATGAGAGATAAGTGGTTGGGTAGAAAATGTTATATATTGAATTAGGGTGGAGATTAATAGTTGTTTAGTAAAGATGAGAGAGAGTGAAAAATTAGGTGATTAATCCCATTTTGGAGCATCAATCTCAGCCATCCATTTCCCTCTATCCAATGGTCCAAAATAGGACTCAAGGACTCTAAGGGAATGGGTGGACTCAATTGATCTTTGCTCTCTCTATATATATATATACATATATATATATTTACATATATATATATATACATATATATATATATACATACATATATATATATATATATACATATATATATATATGTATATATATAGAATTGGGATCCGGTGAGAACCACTAAGATAATGAGAACCGTGAGAACTCCGTCTTTTGAAATTTATTTTTAAAAAATAAGGACATTTTTGGGTTCGGCGTAGAATTTTATGGCTAGGTAACATACATCTTGGTCGAAAAAAATATATGTTACTGACGGAAATTAAGGTGAAATATGATTTATTAATTTTCATGCACCTAGTAGTCAGTTTCATGCATCTAACAGTTTTCATGCACCTGGTGCTTATTTTAATGCATCTAGAGCCCGTTATTTTCATGCACCTAGTAACTGTTTTCATGCATGTAGCAATTTTCGTGCATCTAGTGCTCGTTTTCACGCATTTAGAGTAATTTTAGTGTACAAATTGAATTTATGTACATTAAGTTCATTTTTTTTTAATATAATCAACAAATTTTGTTTAGTTACTGCAAATATTTTGCTTGAATAAACCAAATTAATGGTAAATGATCCAACAAAACTTTCGAAACAAGATTTGGTGGAGATTTAGTGAGGGTTCTCACGGTTCTCATTATGTTAGTGGTTCTCACCGGATCCTGACCTATATATATATATATATATATATATATATATATATATATATATATATATATATATAGATAGGTTCTTGTGAGTCCACCCTCTTTTTTGAGTCCATGAGTCCTCATCCTAGCCATTGGATGAGGGAGATGGATGGATGAGATTGTAGAGACAAAAACACACTTAACACTAATCATTTACCTATGCACTAATTAATTAACTTTCTCTCTCTAGGCTTTAGTTAATCACTTTTGAGCACTTTTGAATTTCTGAGATTTGTGAGTGTAACTTCAGCCCATATTTGTGTAACTTCAAACTAAAATGTGATTTCGACTATATAAATTGAATTTATGAAACTTCAAGACAAGTTTATGTGATTTTAGACTTTTTATGAGTGTAACTTCAGTCATTACGAGTGTCACTTCAACCATTATTTATGTAACTTCAAACTAAAATGTGATTTCGACTATATAAATTTGAATTTATGAAACTTCAAGACAAGTTTATGTGATTTTAGACTTTTTATGAGTGTAAATTCAGTCATTACGAGTGTCACTTCAACCATTATTTATGTAACTTCAAACTAAAATGTGATTTCGACTACATAAATTTGAATTTATGAAACTTCAAGACAAGTTTATGTGATTTTAGCCTTTTTATGAGTGTAACTTCAGTCACTACGAGTGTAACTTCAACCATTATTTGTGTAACTTCAAGCTAAAATGTGATTTCGACTATATGAATTTGAATTTATGTAACTTTAAGACAAGTTTATGTGATTTTAGCCTTTTCTGATTGTAACTTCAACCATTATTTGTGTAACTTCAAGCTAGAATGTGATTTCGACGGTACAAATTAGAATTTTTGTAACTTAAGACAATTTATATGATTTGAAGCTTTTTATGAGTGTAACTCCAGTCTTTACAAGTGTAACTTAAAACCGTATTTGTGTAACTTTAATTTTAAGACATAAGTATGTAACTTTAAGACATGTTTAGGTAACTTTAGTCATTTGAAAATTTTAATTTAAGTTGATTTAACTTTAAGGCATAATTTGGTAACTTTAGTGTTTACTAATATAACTTCAGTTCTTAATTGTACAACTTCAAGCATAACTTCAGTCTCTTAATAGTATAACTTCAGTATCTTAATAGTGTAACTTCAGTCCTTAAATGTAACTTCAATTTTTAATAATGAAATTTAAAGACATGTTATCTTTAGTCATTACTAGTGTAACTTCAGTCCAAAATAGTGTAACTTCAGTCCAAAATAGTGTAACTTCAGTACAAAATAGTGTAACTTCAGTCCAAATACACCATCAATCATACGAAAATCAAAACATAATAGTGTAACTTAAGCAAAATCATACTATGTAACTTAAAACATATAAAAAATAAATTTGAAATCAAATCATACTAAAATCATACCATCTATCATACTAAAATCATACAAAATCTAAAATAAATAAATATAAACATAACAAATTTGGAAAAAAAACATAAAACATATAAAAAAATGTGTAACTTCAGCAAAAAAACTGTGTAACTTTAATCATTATATGAGTAACTTTAGTTACTAAAAGTGTAACTTCAGTCATTATATGTGAAACTTCAGTGAAACAACACCACTAACCACAAAAAAAAACTGGTGGATTTTTAGATCTGAAAAAGTAATAAACATAAAAAAACTTGAAAAATAATAATGAGATCTAAAAAATAAAAACATAAAAACTTCAGTTTTTAATAATAATGTAACTTTATTATTTAAAAGTGTAACTTTAAGGCTTAATAGTGTCACTTCAAGGCTTAATAGTGTCACTTCAAGCCTTATAAGTGTAACTTCAAGCCTTAAAAATGTAACTTCAAGCCTTAAAAGTGTAACTTCAAGCCTTAAAAGTGTAACTTCAGTCTTTAATTGTGTAACACAAAAAAATCAGATCTAAACATAAAAAACTATAAGAAATAACAAAATTAAAAAACAACCAAAAAAATAAATATAGAAAGAATATAAGAAAATTTAAAATAAAATAAAAAAAAAACATAAAAAAGGAGAAAGACAACCAAAAAGGAGAAAGACACCCAGAAATTTAAACAACATAACACAACACAACAACAACAACCACCCCACCCTCACCCCGACGCCACCACCCCCTCACCTGCTGCCTCCTCCTTCGGCCACCACGTCGACCCCCACGCTCCAAAAACTACCCAAAAAACCCCCCACAAACCGGATCTGCGAAAGAAAAAAAGAAAAGAAAGGAGAAGAAAGGAGGGCGGATGGAGACGGGTGTAACGGATGGAGGTCTTGAAAAGAAAGAAAAAAAGAAAGAAAAAAAAAGGGAGGAGGTCTGGTGGTGGAAAAGAAATAAAAAAAGAAAAAAAAAAAAAGAAAATGTGTGAGATGAGAAAGAGGGCCGCGGGTGTAACAGATGGAGGAAAAGAAAGAAAAAAAGAAAAGAAAGGAGAAGAAAGGAGGTCTGGTGGTGGAGGACGCGGATGGAGACGGGTGTTGGTCTGGTGGTGGAGGAGGGCCGCGGGTGGAGAGGATAGAAGGGAGGAGGTCGCCGCGGGTGGTGGTCTGGTGGTGGAGGAGGGCCACGGGTGTTGGTCCGGTGGTGGGTGGTCTGGCGGCAGGCTAAGAGGTGGTGGGTGGTGGGACTTTTTTATTTTCAGATCTAGTTTTGTTTTTGTGGTGGTGGTTGGGTTGAATGAAGATGAGTATTATTTTGGGATTTTGATTTTATTAGGGTTTTAGAGAGAGATGAGAGGATAGATATTGTGTGAGATGAGAGAGAAGTAGTTGGGAAGAAAAGCTTATATATTGAATTAGGGTAGATTATTGACTAATTAGTGAAAAGTAGAGAAATAGTGGTATTAATGACCATTTAGAAGTATCAATCTCAACCATCCATCTCCCCCATCCAATGGTCACAAAGAGGACTCATGGACTCACTCTTTTGGAATGAACTCTCTTGATCCTTTCTCTCTCTCTATATATATATATATATATATAGAGGCAAGTTCTAATGAGTACACCTTCAAAATTGAGTCCATGAGTCCTCATCTTGGCCTTTGGATGAAGATGATGGATGGACAAGATTAAAACAAGTTTAAGGGCCAAGATTAAAAGAAAAATTGATGGACAAGATTAGAACAAAATGAAGGGACATGATTAGAACAAAATGAGTGAGTTTTAATGACTTTCAACTACATTACGAGTGTAACTTCAACCATTATTTTTGTAACTTCAAGCTAAATTGTGATTTTGATTATATAAATTTGAATTTATGTAACTTTAAAACATGTTTATGTGATTTTATACTTTTTGGGAGTATAACTTTAGTCATTAAGAGTGTAATTTCAACCTTTTTTTTATTGTAACTTTAAACAAAAATGTGATTTCGACTATAAAAATTTTAATTTGTGTAACTTTAAGACAAGTTTATGTGATTTTTACATTTTTATGAGGATAACTTCAGCCATTAAAAGTGTAACTTCAATCATTATTTTTGTAACTTCAAGCTAAAATGTGATTTTGACTATATAAATTTGAATTTATATAACTTTAGAGAAGTTTATGTGATTTTTGCCTTTTTATGAGAGTAACTTCAGTCATTAAGAGTGTAACTTCAATCATTATTTTTATAACTTTAAGCTAAAATGTAATTTTGACTATATAAATTTAAATTTATGTAACTTTAAAACAAGTTTATGTGATTTTAGCCTTTTTATGAGTATAACTTCAATCATTATGAGTGTAACTCCAACCTTTTTTTGTGTAACTTTAAACTAAAATGTGATTTCGACTATATAAATTTGAATTTATGTAACTTTACCACAAGTTTATGTGATTTTTGACTTTCTTTGAGAATATTTTTAGTCTTTAAGAGTGTAACTTCAACCATTATTTGTGTAAAAACTAAATTGTGATTTCAATTATATAAATTTGAATTTATTTAACTTTAAGACAAGTTTATGTAGTTTTGGCATTTTTATTAATGTAACTACAATCATTACGACGGTAACTTTAACGCTTATTTGTGTAACTTTAACTCAAAATATGATTTAATTTTAACATTTATACATGTGTAACTTTAACCCTTATTAGTGAACTTTCATTAATTATTTGTGAAACTTTAGTCATTAATAGTGTAACTTTATAATATAATGGTGACTTTAGTTTTTCTTGTGTAACTTCAGTTCATACTAACGTAATTTCAGTCCCAACTTATGTAACTTTAGTTATAAACCTATTAAATAATGTAACTTTAGTTAAAAACCTATTAAATGCCGTAACTTTAGTACATAATTGTGTAACTTTAGTCCGGAATGGTGTAACTTTAGTTTAGATCTAAAAAAATCAACCAAACACCAACAAAAAAATCAACAAAACACCAACAAAAAAATCAACCAAACACCAACAAAAAAAAAGAGAACCAAAAAAATAAAACGAGATCTATAATAAAAAAAGAAAATCATAAGAAATTCAAAAAATGAAAAACGAGATTAAAAAAAATAGATAATCTGAAAATATACAAACTAGATCTAGAAAACAAAAATATAAAATGAAAAAATGAGATCTAAAAGAAAAATAAAAAAAACATAACAAATCTGAAAAATAAAAAACGAGATTTGAAATAGTGGTAGTTTTGTACCTTTTTTTCAGATCTAAAACAAGATTAAAGATTTTTGATGATACAAATTTGAAAAAAAAAAAAAAAGAACAAGAAGACGAGAGGAGGTCAGCGGGGGAAGAGGGCAGCGAGTGAAGAAGGCGGTGTAGGGAGCTAGGAGGAGGCGGTGGCGGTTTGAAGATGGCGGGTGTGGGTGGTGTTCGGTGGGGTGGAAGGTGGCGGCGGATTGTGGGGTGAGAAAGGGGGTCGTGGTGTGGAAGTGGTGGGGCGGCGGTGGCGGGGCTGGTGGTGCTCGGTTGTAGGGCTGGTGGTGCTGCTGATGGTGCTCGGTGGTGCTGCTGGTGGTGCGCGGTGGTGGGTCTCGGTGTGCTGCTGGCGGTGCTCGGTGGTGGGTCTCAGTGGTGGGGCTGGTGGGTCTCGGTGGTGGGGAGAGAAGAGGGGATTTTTTTTGGGTTTTATTTTTGAGATGTATGTAGAGAGAGAAGGGAGGTAGAGAGATAATGATCAAGTTTAGAATGAGAGAAATGGTGTGAATAAAGGGTATAAGTACTAGGGTTTAAAGAAGATGGATTGTGTGTGTCTCACAATCTTGACCCTCCATTTTGTTTTAATCTTAGCCATTCATCCTCTTGATCCAAGGGCTTGGATTAGGACTCAAGGACTCAAAAGAGAAGGGGAGACTCATTTGAACCTAACTCTCTCTCTCTCTCTCTATATAT
>JAIUZE010017217.1:0-16930 GCA_022085475.1 Heliosperma pusillum | reverse complement strand
TTGGTCCGGGTTTTGGTCTTTGGGTTTGTGTCGATACTTGATTGTTTTGTTGTTGTTTTGACGGGTTTTAAATATGCTAAGCATGCGGGAAATATTAAGAAACGGTTTTAAAAATGTCGTCTCAAAACAGGCCCAAACCAGGCCCGTGGGCCCAGTCCAGGTCCGTGTTATGTCGGCCCAAATCAGCCCATGAGTCCCCTTCCTTGGACTTGTGACGGTTTTTGAGTTATTGCCATTTTATCGTGTTTTGTAATATTTAGCAAGTGGGAAATGTTAATAAGTAAAATATTTAATTAAAAAGGTTTTTCATAACATTATTATTTCTCACATGTTAGAAATTATAATACGAGATTATAGTTAAATTTAATATCCTTTAAGTCAAGCGGGTTTTAGTAAAATTTAATAATTCACATGTTAGAAGTTTTAATAAAATAACATGTAATGAATATGATGATTTTTATGTTCAAGTCTATGTGGTAAAGACTCTGTTTCTAGCCGGTTTGACCAAACGGGTTTGGCCAAACTAAGATCTAGTCAGCCCCGTTTTGACTGATGACCCGTCGCGGGACTCGGGTCGGGGATTTGTCTTCAAGTAAGGTTGTATTTAATTAATGAATTAGCCTTAGTAGATATGAGGCGATATTATATTTGATTATGATTTATATGCAATTAGTCACATGCTAGGAAGTTTTCCCGTGACTGTTTGATTATATGGTTGGTGTCGTGTTGACTAAGTACCCATAGAGAATTATGAGTATATGGCGTCTTGACCATGCTAATTCTAAATGAGGAGCTTGGACCACGACATTGATAGGCTTAGACTGTCTTTAAACTAGTATATGTGCACATGTTTAATAGCTTTTGTGTCTCGGCTTGGTGTGTTTATATCCAAGTCGGGGCATGGCTGCCTAATCCACTTTGGGAATGGAGCCAGCTTAAGTACTAGCCATCTCTGCTTAGGGGGTCGCCTAGTAGAGTTTCTCATGTACTGTTGGTCATGGGACGGGGAATGGAATAGTTGTTGTCGCTAGGTCTGATCAGTCTAGGACTAGGATGTTTTCCTACCTTGTGGGATAGCCTCGAGTTACAGAAGTCGACTATTGACTGTGCTAAGAACTTATGCCTGTTTGTAGAAGTATTTGTCTTTCATGTTTGTATGATTCTATGAATCTTAGAAGGTGAGATGCAAGCCGGCTAAGGTTGATAGAGTTTGGATTACCGGTTGTTAACTGATTCACATGATATTTTTGTATGATTAGGGTTGAGTGTATCATGGCCATGTTTTAAAGGTAACCTCTGAGCTAGCATACCAACTTCCCTACCTCGTGTTATAGATTAATAACAGTTTCACATGATAGCTTTCATATGCTAGGTTATATGTTAGTTATTTGTTCATAACATGAAAAGCATATCATATTTGTTAAGGTTTTGTATTTTCCATATACATTGCTTTTTATGTTATTCATGTTTAATTAAACTTGACATTTCGTGGCTGGGAGAACTCGGAGTTACTCCCCACTGACTGTGGCTTCCGTGTTTATATTTAATGCGGTTGGCAGGTTTGTGATGCATACATTGGGTACATTGACGAGCTAGCGAGCGAAGTATTTACCTTGGACTTATATTCGGTTCTTAGGATTGTATATTATTATACACTCTTTTATTTACGTATTTATACGGGGATATGTCTCCCGTTTTGGATATTTATTTTGTGTAATATTATTTCCTTTTTGTTATGAACCTTTTTATTTAAGACACCTTCGTTATGTATTCTCATCTTTTATTTAGTTAAATTATTTTTTTTCTTTCCGCAAATTTGAGGGTGTCACAGTTGGTATCAGAGCTATTTTGCTCCCTACGCACGTTTGTGTACCCTTGCATAAATAACTTGACCTTAATAAAATAATAAACTTGTGAGATGGAATGGTAGGATGGGTAGATTAGGATTATGTTGTAGTCTTTTTGTGCTTGCTAAATGATAAGTACTAATCTCTGTTTTCTTTTGCAAGATGCCTCCGAGAATTGACAACACGATCTTAGCAGCTCTTACTGTTATTATTCAGAACCAGCAAAATCAGCAAAATCAGCAGGCGAACCCTATTCCTCCTCCCGACCGTGAGAGACACGGAAGTTGATCATGGGTTGCTTCACAACTATCTAGGAGCCAAGCCAAAACCTATGGTGGTGAGGTAGATCCCATTCAGCTTTCGGGGTGGTTACGTGAAATGGAGAAGAACTTCTCTCTTTATAATGTTCTTGAGGCGGATAAAGTCCGTCTTGCTTCCCACTTCTTAGTGAAGGAAGCTGATCAGTGGTGGACTCTTTCTGGTCCTACTGCTAAGTTGGAGTTTGATTTCGGGTGGACTCGATTCCGTGAGCTATTGGAGGCGAGGTTCTACCCGGATGAGTTGAGGCAGCAGAAGCTGAAGGAGTTCATGGACTTTAAACAGGGAGTTCTTTCTGTTCAGGAGTTCACAACCAAGTTCAATGAGTTGGCTCATTATGCCACTCGACTTATTTCGAGTGAGGAAGACAAGGCTTTCTTTTACTTGGGAAAGCTTTCTCCCCAGGTGAAGGGAAAGATTAGTAGGGGTTCTACTTCTTTTGTCTCGATTTACAATGATGCCCTATGGGCAGAGAGTTCTATTCGGGAGATTGCAGACGAGGCTCGTTCCTCGTATGTTGCTCCTAATTCTTATGGCAAGAGACCTTTATATCCTACTTCCCGACCTTCCTTTTCTCCCTCTGTTCCAAACAAGAGGAGAAACTTTCAGAGTGGACAGGCAAATCAGAGAAACCGTCCATTTGTTCTGAGCAACAACAACGATCTTAAGGGTCGTATATGCTTTACATGCAAGATGCCTATTCACCCCGGTGTTGGTTGCTTCAACAAGTCGTTTGTGTGCTTTATTTGTCAGAAACCGGGACACAAGGCTAATGTATGTCCTGATAGGAAGAGTACGGTTTCTACACCAGTTCCTTCTGGGAGACCTAAGGGTCGGATTTTTATCATGAGCCGAGCTGAGGCCGATGCTCAACCTGACATAGTGACGGGTATGTTCTCAATTTATGAATTTCCGTGTTTAATTTTATTTGATACGGGAGCTTCCTTGTCCTTTATTTCAATGAGATTATCCGATAAATTACCTCTTAAAGCTTCAGTCGGAGAAAGTACTCCTATTTCTTTACCGTCCGGAGATGTATTTTCCTGCTCTTATCTTCATTCGGACGTGCCTATATCAATAACCGGATCTACTTTTCCGGCTAATCTTCTTCGGTTTCCTCTTGAAGAGTTCGATATCATTCTGGGCATGGATTGGTTATCTACTTATCATGCTCGATTCGAGTGCCGTGATCAAAAGATTATTCTTAAAAGTCCTTTGGGTACTCGTGTGTCTTATCAAGGAGTTAGGAAGCAAACTAGTGTGAAGTTAATCTCAGCTATGAAAATGATGAATGTTTTGAAGAAGGGTCATCAAGCATTTCTATGTGTATTGACTACTTCTGATTCTTCTCTTCCTTCTTTGAAGGATGTTCCTATTGTTTGTGAATATCCAGATGTTTTTCCCGATGAATTACCCGGGATTCCTCCTGAAAGAGATGTTGAGTTTTCCATCGATCTAGTTCCTGGAACTGGACCTATTGCCAAATCTCCTGGATCGTAATGAGACGCCTTCCGGTTGAAAGAGTTGAGAATCCAACTTAGATGAACTTGATTGAGAAAGGCTTCATTAGGCCTAGTGCTTCTCCTTGGGGTGCGCCCGTATTATTTGTCAAAAAGAAAGACGGTTCTATGCGGAATGTGCATTGATTATCGTGAGTTGAACCGTGTCACCATCAAAAACAAATATCCTCTTCCTCGTATTAATGATCTCTTTGACCAGTTACGGGGTGCTTCTACTTTCTCAAAATTGATCTTAGATCGGGTTATCATCAAATTCCCGTTCGGGAAGCAGATATGCCCAAGACTGCTTTTAGCTCGAGGTATGGTCATTTCGAATTCAATGTGATGCCATTTGGTTTGACTAACGCTCCAGCAATATTCATGGATCAGATGAATCGTACCTTCAGAGAATACCTTGATAAATGTGTGGTGGTATTCATTGATGATATTTTGATCTTTTCTAAATCTAAAGAACACTACAAGAATATAGTGTATTAGCGACGGAAATTTTGCGACGGACATGTAATCCGTAGCAAAAACATACTTGCGACGGATTTTGCGACGGGAATTACTATTTGCGACGGATTTGCGACGGATATTCCGTCGCAATACATTTTCACAGATGGCGCCCAACTTTTCACATGGCGGGAACGTTTGCGACGGAATTGCGACGGAATATCCGTCGCTAAATAAGATACTGCGACGGACTTGCGACGGATTTTCCGTCGCAGAGATGAATAATTGACTGTCAAATTGATCTGAAGTCGAAGACACGTGTTTTTTCTGCGACGGAATATCCGTCGCAATACCTTAATTTGCGACGGACTGGCGACGGAAAATCCGTCGCAAAGGTGAACAGATGACTGACACGTGTTATTCCTGCGACGGATTTGCGACAGAAATTCCGTCGCAGGGTCTTTTAAATGATTAACCACGCGTCTCTTCCCCTTTACCGAAATCATTTTCCTTAAACCTAAATCCCCTTGACGACGGCGACGACGACGACGACAACGACGACAACAACAACGACGACGGCCACCACAAAGACCACCACGACGACCCACTAAGTTCTTCCCTCCTCTCTCTCAGGTCTCTCTCTGTTTCTTCTCTTATTTATGTTTTCATTTGTTTTGTTCCCTCCGGCCACCCACCGGACCACCCCCCTCTTTTCCCCTTCCTTGGTTTTCCCCTTCCCCTTTCCCCTGCCCCTGGCCGGACCCCGCTGCCACCACCGGACCACCCCCTCCTTTTCCCCTTCCCTTTCCCTTTCCCTTTCCCTTTCCCCTTTCCCCTGCCCCTGGCCGGACCACCCTCTGCCACCCACCGGACCACCCCTCATTCTTTCCCCTCATTGATGAGTATTCAAGTTGTGAATATGTTAGTAAGTTACTACCTTTTCCCAAATTTTGATTGAAGACGGATCGACCCGTCTTAAGTTTAAGACGGATTAAATCTTCCTCATAAAGGGCAAATAAAGTGTAAGTGGGTTATCTCCTCACTTATCTCCTCACTTAAGTTTAAGACGGATTAAATCCCCCTGCCGCCGCCCCCACCCCACTGCCACCCTCCCTCCTTTGAATTGGTGTAATTATTAATATAGATAATTATTATTACTCCCTCCGTCCCGGTCATTTGTCGTGCTTTACTTTTGTCACAATTATTAAGGAAATGTTGTTCATATATGATAGACTTAGTACCCGTTCAAGAATTACGCATTAGGTGTAATTCTTGAATAGTCCCCGTTTTGGGACTGTCTTTGAATCTTTAATGCCATTTAGGTGGTAAATACTAATCATTTTTTTAATTGTTATTTGACGATTAAGTTTGGTTGACAGTTCCTTTAATGTTCTCTGAATACATATGGAGAGTGACAAGTCATTCAACATTGTGTATTTGGAGAACTGTAGGGAATTGCTGCCGAATTTTCGTCTCATAACAATTAATTAAATGATTAGTATTTACTAATGGTATGAAAGATTCAAAGATGGGTTTAGGTTGGAGAGATAAGGACCCCATGAACTCGAATATTACTTTTTTTTTGCAGGTGGAAGATGTTGTTGTTGTTGTTGTTGTTGTTGTTGTTGTTGTTGTTGTTGTTGTTGTTGTTGTTGTTGTTGTTGTTGTTTTGTTGTTGTTGTTGTTGTTGTTGTTGTTGTTGTTGTTGTTGTTGTTGTTGTTGTTGTTGTTGTTGTTGTTGTTGTTGTTGTTGTTGTTGTTGTTGTTGTTGTTGTTGTTGTTGTTGTTGTTGTTGGTTGTTGTTGGAGGTTGTTTGTTGTTTGTTGTTTGTTGTTTGTTGTTTGGTTGTTGTTGTTGTTATTGTTGTTATTGTTGTTATTGTTGCTATTAGTAAACTTTTAGTTCTTGTTGTTATTGTTTTGAATATTTATTTAAGTCGATAATAATAATTATAAACGTGTATGTAGATTTGAAATGAAAAGAGTACAACGGGCATGGATGTATGAAAGATTGGATTGTAATAAAAAATTAAGGCAGGAGTTTGTAAAGGGCGTTAATGAATTCATTAATTATGTTAAGAATCAAGAAGATTACGGTAGATGTAAGGAAATTAGGTGCCCATGTGTAAAGTGTAGAAATCGCAAATTTTTAGTCGAACAAGAAGTACGAAAACACCTAGGGCTTTGGGGCTTTTGTGATGACTATTATGATTGGGTGTGCCATGGTGAAAATTTTCCCGTTGAGGAGAGGTCTGACAATCCCTATAGGGATATGGTGGAGGATGCGTTGCGCGACAACATTAATGAAATTATAATGGAAAATGTTGACGCCGAAGTGGTTGATGAATCTCCAAATCCTAATGTACTAGCCTTTTTCAAAATGTTGGAACATGCCAATAAACCGGTGTATGAGGGGAGTCGTATCTCTCTGTTGCAGTCAGCTTCCCGGTTGGTAACTTTGAAATGTGAATACAATTTACCCCACAAATGTGTAGATGGTATCGCGTCATTTATAGGGGACATTATTCCTGAAAATCATGTTATGACGCGTAACTTCTATGAAACCAAAAATATTCTTAAAGCTCTTCAACTGCCTTATGAAAAGATAGATGCGTGTGAAATAGGATGTATGTTGTTTTGGGATGATGATAGTCTTCTCGATAAGTGTAGAAAATGTGGTAGAGATCGATATAAAAAACAAAAGAATGCAAATGGCAAAAGGGTTGGGAAAAATATTTTAACTTATTTCCCAATAGGACCGCGTTTGCAACGACTTTATGCCACAAAACTAATTGCGGCAGAGATGCGGTGGCATCATGAAAATCCACGTGTCAGCGGGATAATGTCTCATCCAAGTGACGGCGAGGCTTGGAAACATTTTGATCGCATTCATCCTTCTTTTGCAAGTGAGCCTCGAAATGTTCGACTTGGTCTTTGTACTGATGGTTTCGCACCTTTCGGTCAATACGGAAAGTCGTACTCCTGCTGGCCGGTAATGCTAACTCCATACAATTTACCACCCTGGCTATGTATGAAAAGACAGTTTATGTTTCTATCATTACTTATACCCGGTCCGAACAGTCCCAAAAAATTTCTTGACGTTTATTTACAACCGTTAATTCGCGAGTTGAAGCAGTTGTGGGAGACAGGGTTGTACACATACGACGTCTCTAGAAAGCAGAACTTTGATCTTAGAGCCGTACTATTATGGACTATCAATGACTTTCCTGCTTACGGCATGTTATCGGGTTGGTCAACTGCTGGTGAACATGCGTGTCCATATTGTATGGAGAAGGAGACTAAGTCGTTTTGGCTTTATAAAAGTAAAAAATGGAGTTGGTTTGATTGTCATAGACAGTTTTTACAACCTGATCATGTTTTCCGCAAAGATAAAGTTAATTTTCGAAAAGGACGAGTTGAGAAAGATTTTGCTGCTACGAGATTAACGGGTGAAGAAGTGTGGGATTGTGTGAAGCATTTTCCCAAAGTTGTGGATGCAAGTAAAGCTGAATTGGACTCGTTAAAAGTTTCTCGAGTTGGGTGGTGGAAACAAAGCATTTTTTGGGAACTTCCTTATTGGAGAACACTATTAATTCGTCATAACCTTGATGTAATGCATATCGAGAAAAACGTTTTCGAGCAACTGATTCACACGGTGATGAATGTGAAAAACAAGACAAAGTTTACCCCACAAGCACAAGAGGACATGTTGACCGTTTGTTCTAAACAGCGAAAAATGGATTCATTCATTTTGAATAAAGAACAAAAGAAGGTGTTGTGTGATTGGATATCCAATTTGAGATTTCCGGACGGTTATGCTTCAGATCTGAGTAGATGTGTTGATAAACACGAGTTGAAACTACATGGATTGAAAAGTCATGATTGTCACGTGTTTATGGAGCGTTTACTTCCAGTGGCTTTAAGGCACCTTCTCCGAAGAATGAGTGGAATGCTATAACTGAGCTTAGCCAATTTTTCAGAGATTTGTGTACTTCATCGATACAAGTTGAAAAAATAACTACTCTCGAGAACAACATTGCCGAAATCATTTGCAAGTTAGAGAAGATATTTCCACCATCTTTTTTTAACTCAATGGAGCATTTACCAATTCATTTGCCGTATGAACTGAAAATGGGTGGTCCAGTGCAATATAGGTGGATGTATCCTTTTGAGAGGTAATTAATTCCACAATTATCCAACTTTTACTTTAATTATTTCAGTCTATCTACTTATCCAAGTTTTTTATAGGTTCTTAAATCATTTGAAAAAAAAGATTGGAAATAAAGCGCGTGTTGAAGGTTCTATATGCAACGCGTATTTGCTTGAAGAAATTGCCAATTTCTGTTCCTTTTATTTTGAAGAGAACGTGGACACAAAAGCCAAGTATCTCGACGTACGCTCGAAAGAGCCTACGTATTCTACTTTACCCGAGATTTTTCAAGATCACGGGGGAATTTGTTCTGGAAAGTGTCGTGAAAGATTTTTAGAAGACAACGAATATGAGCGTGCACACTTATATGTTTTATCTAACTGTGATTTAGAAGAATTGAAGCATAACGAAGTGTAAGTAAAAAAATCGTCCTTTGAAACTTTAATTATTAATAATTAATTATAACAACATGCATGTAAAAACTATTACTTAATTCGACATTTTTTATAATGAATATATAGGATGTTTGAAAATTATATCAAAACAGAATATCCCCAATTTCTCACAGCCGAGGATATTTGGAACAAATTTGACACAAGATTTCCCCAATGGTTTAGAGGACAAGTAAGTACATACTACATACTAACACCAGATTACTCTTTTTTTTCAATTTTTTTTTAATACCTGAAGGTATTATAATATGTTAATAATTTAACAATGATAGGTAAACAACTTAAAAGATCCAGTTCTCATAGCCTTAGCACAAGGTCCTTCGAAAAGGGTGCGAACATGGAAACGTTATTTCATTAACGGATACAAATTTCGCACTTTCAAAGATGGGTTAGATTTGGAAAAATCTACACTTAATAATGGAGTATGTGTAAGTTCGACTGAGGGAGCTGACTACTATGGAACACTCAACGAAGTTGTTGAATTGTCGTACACAGGCGAAAAAAGCACATATAATGTTATTTTATTCAAATGTGATTGGATAGATAATTCTGAAAAAGGAATGCAAATACATAAGGATTATAAACTTGTGGATGTTAATCGAAGCAGAAAATTTCCGAAATATGATCCATTTGTGTTGGCTTATCAAGTTGAACAAGTTTATTATACTTCATATCCAAATATCAAAAGAGATAAAGATAAGTGGTCAGCAGTATTCAAAACTAAAGCCAGATCGCATGTTGATGCACCTATTGTCGAATCTGCGTTTCAAGAAGATGTTATTAGTAGTGAGACACTACTATCAATAATTGAAGTGGCAGATGATAATGAAATTATAGAGGAGGAGGAAGAAGAAGCTCAAGTAGAGGACAATAATGAGGAGAAGGTAGAAGAGGAGGAGAAGGAGGATGAGCAGAAGCGGAAGGAAGACGGAGCAGAAGATAAAGAGGAAGATAAAGAGGAAGATAAAGAGGAAGAAGAAGATTTTATAGACTCCCTTTTTAAATACAACATTTCCGAAAACCAATATTTAAGTAGTGATGATGAATAAGATTATTTCTAATTCTTATATTAGTTGAAACTACTTTTTCTATATGTGTGGTCGTTTGTAAAACAATTTATAGTTTTTATTATTTATTAATACCAATATATAGTTTCTTGTCATTTAATTGTACATACATGTTTGTTAATTCATGACAACTTTGAATAGTTTAGTTTTTCTCTATATGGCGGGAGGACGAAGAAGAGGTAGTACTAGTAATGTAGGAAACAGAGGGCAGGAGGATGAGAATGAACGAGTGAATGACAGGAACGTGCCACCGCCACTGGTGGAGACTACTACTCGCAGAGTCCGCCTCGATCCGGATGAGGAAACAGGTGTATGGTAAGACTAGTTCACTTTTACTTTAACTGTTTAATCATAATTATGATTATTCAAAAATCATAATATTTATATATAATGTATGTATTTAACTATGATTATTAATTTCAGGTTCAGTGACGCAGATGTGGTTAAACTGATCTCGGAGACCATAATCTGCGGGTACAAGGAGCATGCGCCATGTTGGAAAGAGGCGTCAAATAATTTGCGGTCGTCTTGGTGGAACTGGTTTGAGGTATAATTATTTAAAATATTATAATTATATCTATTTAAATTTGTTTTTCTCAATTTATCTTTGTTATTGATTTTTTATTTTTTTATTTATTCACTTAATATTTTCCTAACTTTATGTTTTTAATGATGACAGCAAAAGGTTTCTTTCGATCCTCGCCATACAGATATGGTAAGGAAATCTTGGGAAGACGCCATGAAGACCCGTTTACGTCATATGATCTACCGAGCCTCGCAGAAAGACGAGGAGCACAGGCCGAGTTGGATTCCTTTGGACTTGTTTAGAAAGCTTAAGAAGAGGCATGTCGAAGATCCTGGTTTCGTTGTGAGATCTCAATCTGGCGCGGCTAATCGTAGATCGGGATGTGAAGAGAAGGGAAAGGCGTTGCCTACTCACATTATGGGTAGAAAAAACACCTTGAGAATCATGGACGAAATGGTAAATCTAAAACTTCTTTCATTTTTTATTTATTTATCTAATTATAAATTAATACTTATATATATGTTATACTAACAAGTATTTAAATTGTAGGTCGATAAATCTTCAACTGGTATCCCAAATGCGGTGCAAGTCTTAGAGAAGACAAAGAAGCACCCGTTCCGTGGATGGTTATCAAAAAAACCAGCTCAACTCTATGTAAGTTATGCATTTTTTTGTTAAGTGATTTATGTTTAATTTGTCATTTATATATTTAATTACATTAACTACTTAATTTAAATGACAATTACTAATTCTGAACTTGTTTGTGATGCAGAATAAGATCATATCAAAGAAGTCTGAGCTTCAAACTCAAGGAGTCGAAAACATCGACGATAATGAGATCTATTATGAGGAGACTGGATTTGACGAGAAAGGAAGATGCTACGGATTGGGACCAGCGGCGAAGCATTTGTTTGACCATCATAGGCACCCTGTTGCTACCTCAAACCCGACTCAGGGCACCCCAAGTTTCGCTACTAAGCTGTCAAAGGAGAATGCTGCACTTAGACAAGAGCGCGACGAGCAGGCTCAAAGGATTGCAGCTATAGAAGAGTACTTGAGTCAGGTTGCAAGAAATTCTACTCAAAACTGCAGAACTGGAGGTCCTAACCAGGGTCGAGACGACTTTGATGATGATAGGGGCGATAATGCTAGGTCCAACCCATTCACCCCTTTCCCTCCTTTCCCTCCAATCACTCCACTGACTTGAGTGATTAGTTAACTATTTGGTACTTTGAACCTTTTATTTGTAAGACTTTAATTACTTTCATGATATAAAATCAAAACTTTGTTTGGTTTTGTGTTAAATTAGTAACTTTGTTGGACGCGTAACTGCTGGAAAACTTCTGTAATTTGCAGGTTTTTTGTCGTTTTAACGCGTATAAGGGGATGCAGGAAACAGGCGGATGCTGGAAAATACAGGCTTTATTGCGACGGAAATTCCGTCGCAAACATTGACTGACTTACAGCCAAGTCAAACACAAAGTCAATACTTGCGACGGAAAGTCAAACTGTTGCGACGGAATTCCGTCGCAAACGTTGATTTTATGTTTGACTTGTCAAACATTCAGTCAACTTTTGCGACGGAATGTTAACACTTTGCGACGGAAATTCCGTCGCAACAGTTGACTTTCTGTTTGACCCCAATTCAAGTCAGTCAACTTTTGCGACGGCGACTCCGTCGCAAAGGCTTGACTATCCGTCGCAAATCTCTGCGACGGAATAATCCGTCGCAATTACTACTGTTTGCGACGAAAATAAGCGACGGACACTATCCGTCGCAAATCCGTCGCAAATCAGTCTTTAGCGACGGAAATTCCCTATCTAGCGACGGAATAATCCGTCGCAACTCGAACTTTATTTTGTAGTGGAAGAACATGCTGATCACCTCCGAACCATTTTGGGTGTTCTTCGACGCCAAAAGTGGTATGCTAAGTTCTCCAAATGTGAATTCTGGTTGCCCGAGGTATCTTTCCTTGGTCATGTTATTTCAAAAGACGGTGTTATGGTCGATCCAGCTAAAATTGAGGCAGTTGTGGATTGGAAAAGTCCGAAAAATGTGTCCGAGATTCGGAGTTTCCTTGGTTTAGCGGGTTATTATCGTCGGTTTGTGAAAGATTTCTCCAAATTAGCAAGACCGATGACTCAATTGCTAAAGAAGGAAGCAAAGTATATTTGGACCGATGAATGTGAAATTGCCTTCTTGGAATTAAAGAAGAGATTGACTACCGCACCGGTTTTAACTTTACCAGATGATGAAGCTGATTATGATGTATATTGTGATGCTTCAAAGCATGGTTTGGGATGTGTCTTGATGCAGAATAGAAAAGTCATTGCTTATGCTTCTCGACAACTCAGGGTTCATGAAGTGAATTACCCGACTCATGATCTTGAGTTAGCAGCTGTGTACATGCATTGAAAACTTGGAGACATTATCTTATTGGAGTTCATTGCCGAATCTACACCGATCATAAGAGCTTGAGGTGCATTTTTACTCAGAAAGAGTTGAACATGAGGCAGAGGAGATGGTTAGAGTTGGTGAATGATTATGATGCTGAGTTGATTTATCACGAGGGAAAAACAAATGTTGTGGCAGATGCTTTGAGTAGAAAGACTAGTCATTCATTAAATGCTCTTGGTACTTTACCCGATGAACTAGTAACCGAATTCCAGAAGCTTCAGATACGGTTTGTTGGGAAAGGGTTTGATTATCTTGGTGCTTTGACGGCGGAACCTGATTTTTATCGAGAGATTCGTATTTGTTTACCGGAGGATGCTACTTTTATCGCCATTCGAGCAAAGATACTACTTGGGCAAGCTAAGGATTGTGTGGTGGATAATGATGGCTACCTTCGTTACCATGGTAGAAGTATGTTCCGAGAAGTGCCGAGTTGATAAAGAGAATACTTGATGAAGGCTCACCTTTCTCCCTTATTCTAGTGCATCCTGGCGGTGACCAAATGTAATAAAATTTGAGACCACAATTTTGGGGGTGGCCTAGGATAGAGATTGAAGTAAAGGAGTTGTGTGTAGTAGATGTCTTACTTGTCAGAAGGTGAAGATTGAACATCAAAGACCCGGAGGTTTACTGCAACCTTTGGAAATTCCTCTGTGGCAATGGGAGTCTATTTCTATGGACTTTGTGATGGCTTTACCTACTACTTCTAGTGGAAAGAATGCCATCTGGGTTATTGTGGACCGTCTAACCAAGTGTGCCAGATTCGTGCCTATCAAAGAAACTTGGAATATAGAGGTCTTAGCGGATGCTTATGTGAAAGAGATAGTACGCTACCATGGAGTTCCTAAAGATATAGTTTCAGATCGTGATCCGAGATTCAGTTCCCGATTCTGGACGGCATTGCAACAAGCCATGGGTAGTAAATTGTTGATGAGCACAGCTTTTCATGCCGCTACTGATGGTCAGACCGAGAGGACGATCCAGACCTTGGAAGATCTTCTTCGGGCTTGTGCCTTAGACTTTCATATATCTTGGGAGAAGTGTTTGCCTTTGGTGGAATTTTCTTATAACAACAGTTATCATGCTTCTATCAAGATGTCACCATATGAGGCTTTATACGGTAGGAAATGCCGTAGTCCGGTTTGTTGGGATCAAGTTCAGGATGATCATATGTTGAGTCCTGACATAGTTACTGAAACGATTGATCAAGTTCAAGTCATTCGAGAGCGAATGAAGGCCGCTCAAGATAGACAGAAATCTTATGCCGATGTTCGTCGTCGACCACTTGAGTTTGATGTTGATGATAGGGTATTCCTTAAAGTGTCACCAATGAAAGGAGTGAAACGGTTTGGAGTGAAAGGAAAGTTGAGTCCTAAATATATTGGACCGTTTCGTGTGCTTAAAAGAGTTGGTCCTGTTGCTTATCGTTTGGAATTACCTCCGAACTTGAGTAAAGTTCCTGATGTGTTCCATGTTTCGCAATTGAAGAAGTATATCAGTGATCCGAGTCATATTATTCAAGATGAAGTGTTGGACTTGGAACCTAATTTGGCTTTGGAAGAAAGGCCGATTCGTATACTTGAAAGGGTTAACAAACAACTCCGAAACAAGGTGGTACCCTTAGTTCGTATCCTTTGGCGTTGTGGAAACGTCGAATCAGAAACTTGGGAACCCGAAGCTAAGATGTTAGCTAAATATCCCGAGCTCTTTGCTTGAGGTAAATCTTCTTCTTCCTTTCCTCTTTATATTCGATTTATTCTTTCGAATATTCCGTTCTTGCTATCGAATATCGTATTTATAAGTAGATTATTACTAGAAGCTTTAGTTAGGCCTAGGTAGTAGAATTTTTTTTTACCTGGACTACGAATTTTTTTTTTTTTTTTTTTTTGAACTAAAAGCTTTTAGAAATGTTTTATGATTTCCAGTATTTTACCGTCAAGGAGTGTTGAGACTCGTTATTGGAGACGTTCGATAACTATTTTTCTCATTTATTGATGCGAAAATGTATCTTTTTAAGCCTTTGACTTGGGACGTCGATGTTCTTAACGGCCGACGAGAACCTTCCGTTCCATTGATAAGATCCTATATTTATATTACAAGTATATTTTTAACAGTTTTGAAATAGACCTACATATATGTTACGTTCCTTCTTCTAAGTTTCGAGGACGAAACTTTTTTAAAAGGAGGGGTGATTGTAACAACCCGAAAAATACCCGATTTTTCTAGTAAAAATATTTACTAACACTTTTCAGTAGAACTTAAGTTTTTAAAATAGAAATTTTGTTCCGAGTCTTATTTTGAAATTCCGCGTTCGTATTTGGAATTTCTGAGAGATTTCGTGAAAAGACCGTTTTTAGTCATCTTTGACTTTTCTTGACTTTTAAGTCGTCTTTGACTTTTCTTGACTTTTTAAAAGTTGTCATTGACTTTTCTTGACTTTTAAGTCGTCCTAAACTTTTCTTGACTTTTAAGTCATCTTTGATTTTTTTTTCGACTTTTAAGTCGACTTTGACTTTCGTTGACTTTTCCCGACTCGCCTTGTAATTTTGAAGACCGAAATTTTATTTAAAAAAATAATATTTTTAATTTATTTTTATTAAGATTTATTTAGATTTATCAAAATTTAATATAATTATTTTGAATTTATTCGGAATTTAAGGAATAACTTTTACGGTTTTAACCGAACGTCATTTAACTATTCCCGAGTCATCGCAAATCCCGAAACAAAATCGAAACTCGACTTTGGCATGAGTCACACGCCCATGTCATCGTTTTCCACTCACAATTAGATATTCTAATTGTTTTGATTAAACTAATCAAAATATCTAGATATTTATTAACTTTATCGATCCGTCAACGAAGATTACGCAAATCGCTCAAAAACAGACCGATTCCTCACCATACCACACGGCTCCTTTAGTCCTCTAATAGGGCTTGATATTTTCATTTCTTTTGATTATAATATCAGAATATCTAGATATTTGATGTAATTAACTTAATCGCTAATTACATTTAATCGATTACCGTAAAATAATTAATAAACCTGAGTCAATTACGTAACAACAATTTCAAAACCCGACATCCTTTTCTCTCTATATGTACACGGCACCCACACCACTCTTCACTCACTAACAACTTTTCATTTTTCATCAAATCAAATTAAGATCTAAAATATCACTTTCTTTATCGTTCTTCATTTGTTCTTCGTGTTCTTCAATTGTTCTTCATCGTTCTTGAGCAAAACCTTCATAAAATCTTCATTTCTTAATTAAATCCGTCCTAACTTATATTTCTAGACTCTCCTCTTCGCTCCTCATCTTCACGTACGGTTTTATTTCAATTCCGATAAAATCATTTTCAACACTTTAATTATGGAAAATCATATTTTTGTTCTAATAATGTTTTCCTTGTTATTTCTTATAGGGGAAGATTTTGAAGACGAGTTTGGAGACTCGTATATTTTGGGTGAAGATTAGTAGGAGGGATTCTTGGTTTATACTTCTTATTTTGGTGCTAATTGTCTTGTCTAGCTAAGGTAACGATTCCGAGTTACTCGACGGATATATGTTACATAGTTTTTGTTTTCTTTGGTTTGGTTCATCTTTGTTTTAGTTCATGTTTTATGATTTATGGATTTTTAGTAGTAATATGATAAGTAGGATGATTTTTATGTTGTATGGAGTTTTCATGTTGTTTAGTGTTCTTGATGAATTTTGATGATTTTTCATAAGTTATGATTTTTATGTTGTGTAGGAATATTATAATATGTTTAGTGTTCTTTATGAATTTTGATGATTTTTCATAAGTTATGATTTTTATGTTGTGTAGGAAATTTTTAATATGTTTAGTGTTCTTGAGGAATTTGGATGAATTAATTTTAAATCATGATTTTGTATGATGGTTGTTAAAATGGATGTTTGTTAATTAAGAACATGTTAGGAAATAATTTGGTGGTGGTTGTTGTGGGAACCGTGGAGGTGGGCTGGAAAACCGGACCCAAACCAGCCGGTTCAGGCCGGTTCAGGCCCGGTCCAGGCCGGTCTGGGCTGGTTCATGGTGGGTCCGGGTTTTGGTCTTTGGGTGGTGTCGATGTTTGATTGTTATATTGTTGTTTTGACGGGTTTTTAATTATGTTAAAGCATGCGGGGAATAATTAGAAAC
>JAIUZE010017216.1:0-11851 GCA_022085475.1 Heliosperma pusillum | reverse complement strand
ATCTGATTTTTTTGAGTTACACTTTTAAGGCTTGAAGTTACACTTTTAAGGCTTGAAGTTACACTTTTAAGGCTTGAAGTTACACTTATAAGCCTTAAAGTGACACTTATAAGCCTTGAAGTGACACTATTAAGCCTTGAAGTGACACTATTAAGCTTTAAAGTGACACTTTTAAATAATAAAGTTACATTATTAAAAACTGAGTTTTTATGTTTTTATTTTTTAGATCTCATTATTATTTTTCAAGTTTTTTATGTTTATTACTTTTTCGGATCTAAAAAAACCATATAGTAACTGAAGTTTCACATATAGTAACTGAAGTTTCACATATAGTAACTGAAGTTTCACATATATGTTTATTATTTTTCGGATCTAAAAAACCATATAGTAACTGAAGTTTCACATATAGTAACTGAAGTTTCACATATAGTAACTGAAGTTTCACACATAGTAACTGAAGTTTCACTTTTAGTAACTGAAGTTACACATTTTTTTATCTTTTATGTTTATTTTTTTCAAATTTGTTATGTTTTTATTTATTTATTTTAAATCCAGATCTAAAGTTACACTATTTTAGACTAAAGTTATACAATTAAGAGTTATATAACTGAAGTTACATAGTTAAGGACTGAAGTTACATAGTTAAGGACTGAAGTTACATTAGTTTGGACTGAAGTTACACGAGGAAAGACTAAAGCGACTGAAGTTACATTAGTTTGGACTGAAGTTACACGAGGAAAGACTAAAGCATAAAGATCCACTATAAATTCAAATTTATGTTGTCGAAATCAAATTTTAGTTTGAAGCTACACAAATAATGGTTGAAGTGACACTCGTAATGATTGAAGTTACACTCATAAAAAGGCTAAAATCACTTAAATTTGTCTTGAAGTTTCATAAATTTGAATTTATGTAGTCGAAATCACATTTTTGGTTTGAAGTTACACAAATAATGGTTGAAGTGACACTCGTAATGATTGAAGTTACACTAATAAAAAGGTTAAAATCACATAAACTTGTCTTGAAGTTTCAAAAATTCAAATTTATGTAGTCGAAATCACATTTTAGTTTGAAGTTACATAAATAATGGTTGAAGTTACACTCGTAATGACTGAAGTTATACTCATAAAAAGTCTAAAATCACATAAACTTGTCTTGAAGTTTCATAAATTCAAATTTATATAGTCGTAATCACATTTTTGTTTGAAGTTTCACAAACAGGGGCTGAAGTTACACTCATAAATCTCAGATACTTAAAAGTGCTCAAAAGTGATTAACTAAAGGCTAGAGAGAGAAAGTTAATTAATTAGTGCATAGGTAATTGATTAGTCTTAAGTGTGCTTTTGTCTCTACAATCTCATCCATCCATCTCCCTCATCCAATGGCTAGGATGAGGACTCATGGACTCAACAAAAATGGTGGACTCATAAGATGGTTCAAATGAGTCCCCTTAGTATAATTGAGTTCTTGAGTCCTAATCCAAGCCCTTGAATTAGGAGGATGAGTGGCTGAGATTAAAACAAAATCAATGGTCAAGATGGTGAGACACACCAAATCACAACCTATACAAACCTTACCCATAAAAACCCTAATCTCACTCATTTTCTTTCATTTTCACTGCCTCCTTTCTCTCTCTATTTTACTTCTCTCTCATCAATCTTCTCATACTAACAAAATAAAACCAAAAAAAAAACTCTCCTCTCACCATCAACACCGACCATCGCCGCCTCCCGCCTTCCCATGCTCCGCCGCCCTGCTCCGCCTCCCCCTGCGTCGCCTCTTCCTGCACCGCCTCCCCCTGCGTCGCCTCTTCCTGCACCGCCTCCCCCTGCACCGCCTCCCCCTGCCCCGCCTCCCCCTGCGCCGCCCGTCAGCCTTCTTTGCCGCCATCCCCTCCGTCCGCCTCCTTTCCTCTGCCTCCACTGCCGACAAACACTCCCTCCTCCCCCGCCTGCCTCCTCCCCCGCCTTTCTCCTCCCCCGCCTCCCTCCTCCCTCATTCTAGATCTATTATTTTTTTTTTCAGTTTTCAATTTGATATTTTGTAGTCTTTTTTTTTTTAAGTTTCTCCCTCCTCCCTCCTCCCCCGCCGCCCGTCAGCCTCCTCCCCCGCCTCTATCGTCCTCCACGACGGGTGATTTTTTTTTCTCATTTTTTGGGTTGTGGTAGTTGTTTCTTTAATTTTCAAATTCAAATTTTTTTTTTCAGATCTATACTTTTTGGGATGGTGGTAGTCTACTTTTTTTTATTTCATATTTTTTGGTTTTATTTTCAGATCTGCAATTTTTAGGGTGGTGGTAGTCTAGTATTTTTTTTATTTCTCTTCTGTTTTTTTCCTTTAATTTTTATATTTTGTTTTTTCGTTTTTTCCAGATTTGTACCATCACATTTTTAGTCTAATTTATTGTATTTCGTTTTAGATCTGGAAAAAAAGGTAAAGAAATAACCACTACCATTTTAGATCTCTTTTTCCATTTTTCAGATTTTTATTTTACTTCTCAATTTTTTATTTTTTATTTTTTTTCTACATCTACTTTGTTTTCTTTCAAATTCACTTTTTTATTTTTAAAATCTCGTTTTTAATATTCAAAGTTCCTTATGTTTTTCTAATTTTTAATTTAGGCCTCGTATTTTGTTTATTAGTTCTCTTTTTTTTTTTGGTTTGATGGATTTTTTTTTAGATCTCTTTATTTTTTTCTTTTTTTTATTAGATCTTGTTTGTTCATTTTTTAGATCTAGGTTTTTTTGTTGTTGTTGGTCGATTATAGTTGTTGGTGACGGAGGAGGAGGGTAATGGTTGTTTCTATATATAAAGTTACATCATTATAGACTAAAGATGCAAAATTATGAACTAAAGTTACAATAGTATGGGCTGAAGTTACACTAGTATGAACTAAAGTTACAATAGTATAGGCTGAAGTTACACTAGTATGGGCTAAAGTTACACTAGTATGGGCTGAAGTTACACTAGTACGGGCTGAAAGTTACACTAATATGTACTAAAGTTGCACAATTATGGACTAAAGTTGCACAATTATGGACTAAAGTTACCTTATTAAGAACTAAAGTTACCTTATTTAAGACTGAAGTTACTTAATTAATGACTAAAGTTACATTAGTATGCACTGAAGTTACACTAGAAAAGACTAAAGTCACCTAAACATGAGTTACACTATAATTGACTAAAGTTACACAGTTAATAAATGAAGTTTCACTAATAAAGGTTAAAGTTACACTTATTAAAATGTTAAAATTAAATCATATTTTAACTTAAAGTTACACAATTAAGAATTAAAGTTACACTCATAAAAAAACTAAAATCACATAAATTTGTTTAAAAATTATATAAATTCAAATTTATATAGTCGAAATCACATTTTAATTTAAAGTTACAAAAATAATGGTTGAAGTTACATTCTTAATGACTAAAGTTACTCTCATAAAAAGGCAAAAATCACATAAATTTATCATAAACTTACATAAATTCAAATTTATATAGACGAAATCACATTTTGGTTTAAAGTTACACTAAAAAAGGTTGAAATTACACTCGTAATGACTGAAGTTATACTCATAAAAAGTCTAAAATCACATAAACTTCTTTAAAATTACATAAATTCAAATTTATATAGTCAAAATCACAATTTAGCTTGAAGTTACAAAAATAATGGTTGAAGTTACACTTTTAATGACTGAAGTTATCCTCATAAAAATGTAAAAATCACCAATTAAAAAGTACACTATTAATGACGAAAGTTACACAAAAATGTCATAAGAGAACTTCAATCTAAAATGGGATTTCGGACCTATATAATTTGAATTATGAAACCTTCAGACAATTGTATGTGGATTTTAGACGTTTTATGAGTATAACCTCAGTCATTACGCGGCGGTCCATTCAACCATGATTTATTGGAAACTTCAAACTAAAATGTGATTTACTACATAGTTGAATTTATGAAATTTCAAGACAAGTTTATGATGTTTAGCCCTTTGATGAATGTATACTTCAGTCTTAGAGTGTAATTAACCATGATTTATGGTAACTTAAACTAAAATGTGATTATTTCGACTACATAAAATTTGAATTTATTAAACTTCAAGACCAAAATTATATGATTTAGCTTTTTATGGAGTGTAACTTCAGTCAGTTCCGAGTGTCACGTCAAACATCATTTTTGTAAGTTCAAACTAAAATTGATTTCGACTACATAAATTTGAATTATGAAACTTAGACACGTTTATGTGATTTTAGCCTTTTTATGAATGCAACTTCAGTCATTACGAGTGTAACTTCAACCCTTATTTGTGTCACTTTCAACCAAAATGTGATTCTTACCGTATAAATTTGAATTTATGTAACTTTAAGACAAATTTATTTGATTTTACCCTTTTTAAAAGTGTAACTTCAGTCATTACGAGTGTAACTTCAACTCTTATTTGTTTAACTTTAACCCAAAATTTGATTTAATTTTAACATTTTTATGAGGTAACATTATCCTTTATTAGTGAAACTTCAATTATTATTTGTGTAACTTTAGTCGTTTATAGTATAACTTTATGCTTTAGTCTTTCCTAGTGTAACGTCAGTCCAAACTAGTGTAACTTCACTCCAAACATATAACTTTAGTCCAAACCTATGTTACTTCAGTCTTTATCCATGTAACTTCAGTTATATAACTCTTAATTGTGTAACTTTAGTCTAAAATAGTCTAACTTTAGATCTGGATATAAAAACACCATAAAACTCATTAAGTTAATGCACCATTAAGAGTTATATAAGAGGTACATGGGTGCATTAACTTTATAAATCCGGACCATTTTGATTTTTGATATTTGTCCCACAAATACTCTATAATCATATGTTTAATTATCTTGTATAATTAGATGAATTTGATCACATACCATTATATGACACAAATTAATAAATAATATGTACTTAACTTTTAAGTAATATTTTACCATTATATCAATATATAATGGGTCCCACAATGCCCAGTTAATTTATTTTACAACGCCTTGTAAATATAATTAACTAATTACCTCTACCTCAAAATATATGCATAACCTCAACTAATTTAATGAATTAACGATTAATCACTAAATTAAATCTTATTTAATCGTATTAAAATAAGACGTAAAAATTTATTCAGTCAGTTATCGTATAATTGACTAATAAACTTAAGTGGAATGAGTTCGCAACTCAATTTCCAATAAATAACTCTCGTAACTAAACGTACATATCAAATATATGTCATACCCTAATCGAAACTTGTATCGTATAACAAATAATTAGGATTTATTTGGGTCTCATGCCTATATATATATATATAGGGTTAGGATCCGGTGAGAACCAGTAACATAATGAGAACCATGAGAACTCTCACTAAATGTCCACCAAATCTTATCTCGAAAGTTTTGGTGGATCCTTTACAATTAGTTTAGTTTGTTCAATCAAAATATTTGCAGTAAATAAACAAAATTTATTGATTATATTAAAAATTATGTACTTAATGTACCTAAATTAAATTAGATAAACTAAAGCTACTCCCAATGCATGAAAACGAGCACTAGGTGCATGAAAATTGTTACATGCATGAAAACAATTACTAGGTGCATGAAAATAACTAGCTCTAGATGCATGAAAATGACGGCTAGGTGCATGAAAATTGTTAGATACATGAAACAGACTACTAGGTGCATTAAACAGACTAAAATATATTTCGACTCGATTTCCTTCAGTAGCTTCTAAATTTTTGGCCAAGAAATATGTTATCTAGCCATAATATTCTACGCCGAATCCAAATATTACTTTAGTTTTAAAAAATAAATTTTGTAAGGCGGAGTTCTCACGGTTCTCATTATCTTAATGGTTCTCACCGGATCCCAATTATAAATATATATATATATATATATATATATATATATATATATATATATATATATATATATAGAATTAGGTTCTTGTGAGTTGAGAGTCTTATGGTGAGTTGGTCCTCATAAATCTAGACCATAGGATTATACAAGATTGATGGTCTAGATCAACTCCACCTGTCAGCAGTAATTATTTTTTGTTTTTTACTGCATTTAAAAACGATTTCTTTTTTACTGTCATTCATAATTGTTATTTTGCTTTCTCTCTCTAACGCTCAACTACTCCTCCTTTCTCTCTCCTTTGTTATTGTGTTGTTACTCCAGGCGATCCGTGATTTTTTACTCTCTTTGTTCTTCTTTTCCTCTTTTCCTCTTCTTATTTCCATATATTTTTGTTTTCATTCCATTTTTTACTGTTCTTTTGTTGTTTTTTTGGTCCTTTTCTCTTTACTTTGTCTTTTCTCTGTATTTTACAACAAATTTCTTATGATCAAGCTTCGTCTAAATGTTTTACCTTATACATTGTTGTTTTTTTCGAATTTCCTGCTTCATTTTGTTGATTTCACATAACTATTCATATTTCTAGGGTTTTTCCTTGTTATTTCGCCATTACTATGTCATATTACTGTTATTTCAGTGTATTTGTTCGTTGATTGTTAATATAGTTTGTCTTTCAGCAGTCCTAGTTATTACATGCAATCATACTGCCAAAAATTAAACATTGAGTTGCATCTTTCATTCAATGTTACTTTCAGCAGTCTTAGTTACTTAGTGGTGTTATTGTGGTGTTATTGTGGTGTTATTGTTTATTGTCCTATTATTGTGTTGTTATTGTGGTGTTACTGTGGTGTTATTGTATTGTTAATATACGGTTATTCTTGAGTTACTGTAGTTGTGGTATTTCTGTGGTGATATTTTGTTATTGTGGGGTTACTGTGGCGTTACTTTCAGCAGTCTTAGTTAGTTAGTTTGTCTTTCAATTTTTCCCACTTTCTTATGTTTTTCTTTTCACGCCTTTGCGTGTTGCCTTTGTTCTTAGGTCCAAACACACATATGGACATCCTTTGCAAGGGATGGTTATATAATATAGAGGAGGAAGATAGAGCATTATTTGCTAATGAATACGTAATTGAAAAGAAACAAACCATGGGTTGGGTGTCAGAGTCTGATGTGGACAAGCACTTTGAAGTTATCGTAGAAGGTCGTAAAAATAGATCAATGTGGTCAGTACTGAATAACACGGATCTAATGGACAGTGTCTTTCAACATGTCGAGAATAATATGGATAAGAAAAATATGGTTGTTGTTTGTAAGAAGTGGTCTCAAATTTTTTTATTCCATAAAAGTGCACCTGGTTTCAACGTCGAATACATGAGACGTCTTACAAGTACTACTACGCTGGGGGTGAAGTCTGTTTTCAGGGGTTCTAAATTAGTTTCCAAACGATGCAAGTGCTATATGATTGCAGCTAAGCCCGCCAAGGCGCTTCTCCATATTCACCAGTTTTTAATCAATAGTGATTTGGAGCATATCACACCGCCACTTCTTTTGAAGAATTATACAATTCACCTTGATCAACCAATCTATGATTTCTGTTGTTCTTTTGAACTTACAAATCATGTCCTTCATTCTGATGAAGATGTTATAATGCTTGACTAAAATTTAGGTTATGTAATGTTAGTATCAAGCACATTTTGATCAATGTAATGTCTTAGGTTCAGTTATTTCAATATAAGTTATAGGTTGGTACTTTATTTACTAGTGGTGGTCCGTCTGAATTTTGACTATTATGTCATCTTAAACTTTCTCGGCTTGTAATGTCTATTTCTATAGACTCATTTTGTAAGCTCTTCCCTTGTTATTCAAGAATGATAAGCTTTCTGAAGTTATTGTAGAAGGTCGCAAAAATTATTCAATTTGCTCAGTGCTGAATAACCCTGATTTAATGGATAGGGTATTTGAACATGTAGAGAATAAGGAGGACAAGAAAAATATGGCTGTTGTTTGTAAGAAATGGTCTCAAATGTACTTGTTCCATAAAAGTGCACCGGGTTTTAACGTAGAATACATGAAACGTCTAACAAGTATTACTAAGCTGGGTGTGAAGTCTTCCTTCCGTGGTACAAAATTAATTTCAAAACGATGCAATTGCTTCATGATTGGTAGTGAGGCTGTAAAGACGGTTTTCCATTGGCGGCAAATGGTAGCAAACCGTGATGTGGAGCATATCATATTTCCATCTGGACTTCCTTCATTATTTCATATGTTTGATCCTGATATCATTTACACTCCCATGCACTTTTTAGTTGCTTCTGACATACTCCATGACCAAAATGATGTCATAATAATTGACTGAGTTTTAGGTTATGTTATGTTAGTATCAAGCACATTTTGGGATCCTTTTTGAAGACTGTAATGTCTTTAGATTGTAAGGTCATATGTTAGTATGAAGCACATTTTGGGATTGTTTTTGAAGACTGTAATGTCTTTAGGCTGTAATTTTCAATATCAATGTAAATTAACTTTGTCGGCTTTTAATGTAGTCCGTCTGACATTATGTATTCAACAGTGTTTTTCACTGTAATTTTGTATATCAATGTAAATTAAGTTTCTTGGCTTGTAATATCGTATGTTTGATAATATGTATTCAACAGTGTTTATCACTGTAATTTTTTATATCTATGTAAATTACCTTCCTCTTTTATTGTGGTGTTATTCTCCTGTTACTGTGTTATTTTTGTGTTGTTATTGTTTTGTTATTGTTGTGTTATTCTGGTGTTATTCTCTTGTTACTGTGTGTTTATTGTGGTGTTATTCTCTTGATACTGTGTTCTTACTGTGGTGTTATTGTGTTGTTATTGTGTTGTTATTGTTGTGTTATTGTTATTGTCTTATTATTCTGTTAATGTACTGTTATTATATTTTATTGTTGTGTTATTGTTATTGTTATTGTTATTCGTGTGTTATTACTCTCTTTCCTTTTTTATTACAGAAACAATGGTCAAATTGAAGATGAAAAGCTTGTCTCCATCAAAGTCTTCTCCTTCTCAAAGGAAGGCAGGGAGAAAAGTAAAGGCTGAGGGAAACCGTAAAGTCAAACCCGAGGAAGACCTTTTATTGCCTATTGATGAAACTAAAAAGGCAGATGTGAAGTCTAGTCAAATCAGAGTGTATGTGTACTTTTTTATACGCGTTACTGTGTTGTTATTGTGTAATAGGGTGTTATAATTTTGTTTATTTGACTTCATTGTGTGCCTTTGTATGTTTATTTACTACTTGTTCTTAAGAGACTATGCTTTGTCTTTGTTTACAGGCCGAGTGATTTTACTAAACGTTGTCTCCCTTCGTCTCTTACTGTTGTTATATCTGCCCTTTCTGAGGAAAAAAAGGAGGCTGTGAGACAAATTGGCTTTGGTGGGTTGCTCCATCTGAAGTTGACCTCAGTTCCAATGACCATGTTCAGTCAACTTCTGTTTGCTTTTAGGAGCGAGGAATACTTTGAAGTTTCGGAGACAGAAAAGTTCAGATTGACTGAGGATGACATTTGCGATGTGTTTGGGTTACCTAATGGTGGCCATGATTTGGAGCTGTTAGTGACAGGCCTCGCCAGTTCTTCATCGCCTGATGGAGAATCATTGAAGAGTTTATGGCGTGAAAGGTATAACATTATCAGTAGCAAAGATCCAATACCACTTTCTGCGGTTAAGACTAAACTTCTCAGCAATGGATTGACCGACGAAGAGTTTAAGCAGACATTTGTGCTATTTGCTATGTCGTCTTTTCTTGCTCCTGCAAGCGGTGCTGTCGTTGATTTACGACTTTTATCTGCCGTAGAAGATGTGTCAAGGATACACCAGTTGAACTGGTGTAAGTATGTTCTTGAAGAGCTGGTGATTGGTGTACGCGAAGCGGTGCGTGGAGCCAAGTATGTTCGGGGCTGTATAGTGCTTCTTGCTATTGTGTATTTCCACCGGTATATCAAGAGGGGTAGTAAGCTCATTAATGAGCTGCCACTCTTTCAACACTGGAATGATCAGAAGTTTGGGGATAGGTTGAAGCGTGAGGAAGCTGCCGGCGGATTGGGCCATTCAGATCGCTCAGAAGTTGTTTTCCCTATTTCAAGAAAACATTCCAACAAGTCTGGTGAGGCATCATCTTTACCCAATAATCCTGTTGGGAATGTTCGTCATATTGTTGTGGATTTAGATGCTGATATTCGCACTGACGAGGAAGTGCATGCATCATCCATAGATGTAAGTTTCTTTTAGTGTTGTTCATTTCTGTGTTATTGTAATTCTATAGTATAATCTACTGTTACTGTAGTGTTACTCTGATTTTGTTTTCTTCTTAGTGTTACTGTAGTGTTACTGTGGTGTTATTGTTAAACATTTGGTTTGCCATTATTGTATTTTTCTTTTGTTAATGTAGTGTTACTTTGGTGGTAATTCTTTCCATTTAATTTGGTAGGATGTTCACGAACTTGTGTTGCTGAATGAGAGAGACTCTGAGCTTTTCTACAAGCGTTACATGGACAGGATGAACCTAATCAAGTTGAAGATGCAGGCCAGGTCTGAACAGTCTAGTTTAAAGGACTCTAGTCAAGTATCCCCATCAGCTGGTAGTCGAGAGACGGGAACTGTTTATGGTGTAGGCACCAAACAGCTTGTTGCTACACCGTCTTTCTTCACCAGTCAAGTCATCAAGAAGGTTGATGAGTATGTTAACGAGATATTGACAATGCGTGAGAGCCGGGTAATTCGTCCAATTGTTCCAATAAAAGCAAAAGATGTCATTATCCAACCACCATCCTTTGATCTTTTTTCTCAATTCTACGAGGACTGTGTAAAGCTGTCAGATATAGAGAAGGATAGTGTCGAAAAGGATAAAGCTCCACAGTCCCCTCTTATTCAAGACTATGTAAAGGAGCACACCATCGAAGAGTCACCGATTTCTCTAGAAGACATTTTGACTAATGTTTTCTCTTGTGACAACCCTCGCGAATGCGGAAATATAAAACAAACAAGCATGTGAATTATATAGCGGAAATATGAAGTTTTTGAAAACTTTTATACATGCAAAGAAAGAATACGAGGAGTGTCAAATATTACAAACTAAAGTACAAATTATACTACATCAAGAGACGAAGTCTCTCCAAAATGTTAACAAGTAAAAGTGTTTAGCAAACAAGCTAAAATCGTCTAGAGGTGTTTTAATCCAGGGACAACGCCCGCTAGCTCACACCCGAACCCAAAATGTCAAGCAAAAAGCCATCCATGAAAGCAACCTGTTCATTCATGAAAAACATGAATGCCACAGTCAGTGGGGAGTAACTCCGGGTTCTCCCAGCCATATCACATTAAACGTACATCAAAGGAAATACAAAAGTAAAATCATGCATATAGAGATATACATGTGAGATACGATAAGAATAGATAGGCAATCCAATATATAATGATAAGATTATATGGAAATCAAATCCGAATCCATCATGTTATTCAAAGACTCGGGGAAGACACTCTTAGGCAACCGAATACGCTCACTAGGGCTTGCATCTCACCGTTAGCGATATAAGTTTGATAAGATTGAGACTCGACAAACAAAACATGCCAAGTCATGCAATGACCATGAATAAATCCATCATGTTATCATCCATTCAAACAACCCAATACATAGACGGTGCCCAATCATGCAATGACCATGAATAATATCATGAAATCACGCATTCAAGAACGACGACACAAAGACGACATCTCTCACGGTAAATGAAACGCACTAGCATCGTGTACATGGCAAGTATGATTAACATGCATCCACGAGATAAACATTTCCCTGAACGCATACACGATCACATTTCGTATATGTGCACTAATTTCCTCCGGTAGGACGACGATATAAATATCCGGTCCTAGTCTAAACCTGGCCAGACTCTCGGAATAAACATTTTCCGATTCGACAACCGATGACATTTCGCATCCAAG
>JAIUZE010017214.1:0-22522 GCA_022085475.1 Heliosperma pusillum | reverse complement strand
AGTCAACGAAAGTCAAAGTCGACTTAAAAGTCAAGAAAAGTCAAAGATGACTAAAAAGTCAAGAAAAGTTTATGACGACTTAAAAGTCAAGAAAAGTCAAGGACGACTTTAAAAAGTCAAGAAAAAGTCAAAGACGACTTAAAAAGTCAAGGAAAGTCAAAGATGACTAAAAACGGGATTTTCATGAAATCTCTCAGAAATTCCAAATACGAACTCGGAATTTCAAAATACGACTCAAAACAATAAATTCTATTTTAAAAAACTTAAGTCTGCTGAAAAGTGTTAGTAAATATTTTTACTAGAAAACATGGGGTACTTTTCGGGTTGTTAAACCCTAAGCTTGGAAGTTGCCCTGAGACCCTCCCCAAGGCACTGCTGCTGGCTGAATTTCCTGAGATTTAGTTGGCTTGTTTTGTGAGTCTGTTTTGTGTCTTGGTTGGCCCTAGCTCGTGTCATGGCTACCACTGGCTCGTGTCATGGCTTGCTTGCTTGGGCCTGGACTATACAAAGCATTAAGATAGCTTTTGACATAGGGTAAGGTTGGTATTGAATCATAGTTGGACTGATCATAGGTTGGTTGGTCTTGTCTTTGAGCTTGGCATTGAACTCCTGTTGCAACCCCTCCTTCTTGAAAAAGATTGGTCCTCAAATCCTCTTCATCCTCAGAGTCCTCCTGATAATGACTTAGATCTCCCACATTGAATGTCCCATGTACCCCATAATCTCCTGGCAAATCTATCTTGTAAGCATTAGGCCCTACCCTTTCAAGCACCTCAAAAGGACCATCAGCTCTTGGCATGAGTTTGTTTTTCCTCTTCTCTGAAAACCTTTCTTTCCTTAAGTGCAACCACACCATATCTCCTGCCTTGAACTCCCTAGCTTTCTTTGGACCTTTGGCTTTTGACTTATACATCTCATTTGTCTTCTCAATCTGTTTCTTGACTTGACTGTGAATCTGCATCATTTGTTGTACTCTTTCCTTGGCATCATAATTGACTTCTTTCCTTATCACTGGTGCTAGGTCTGTTGGCATTAGAGGATTAGCACCATAAACAACTTCAAAAGGGGTCTTACCTGTGCTGTGTGAAGGAGCTCTATTGAATGCAAACTCAGCCTGTGACAGTTTGATATCCCAATCCTTTAGTGACTTAGCAATGATACATCTCAAGATCCTTCCTAGAGTTTTGTTAGTAACCTCTGTATGTCCATCTGTTTGGGGGTGGTATGATGTGCTGAAGAGTAATCTTGTCCCTAGGAGTCTCCAGAGTGACTTCCAGAAGTGGCTCATGAACTTAGTGTCCCTATCACACACAATGCTTCTTGGCACCCCATGCAGTTTTACTATTTCCTTGAAGTAGAGCTCAGCTACCCCCATGGCATCTTCTGTCTTCTTACAAGCAACAAAATGAGCCATTTTGCTGAACCTATCCACTACCACCATGACTGAGTCTTTGCCCCTTTGTGTCCTAGGCAGTGCCACTATGAAGTCCATGCTGATGTCCTCCCATGGTTTGTTTGGTACAGGTAGAGGGGTGTAGGGACCTGCTTGGAACTGTGACTTGGCTAATTGACAGGGTTTGCACCTCTTGATAGTATCCTGCACATCACCCAGCATTTTGGGCAAATAGAACTGCTGATGCAATATCTCATAGGTCTTTTGTACTCCAAAGTGCCCTGCAAGCCCATTGCAATGGACCTCCTTGACTAGTAATCCTCTGTAAGGACCTCTAGGTATGCATAGTTTGTTTCCTTGGAAGAGGAACCCTTTCTATGTCAAGTATTTGCTACCCTTCTTGAGCTTTCCTTCTGCATACACCTCCCATTCCTCCTTGAAGTCTGGGTCTTCCATATAGAGTTCCTTCATGAACTCAAAGCCTAAGACCCTTTGCTCCATGAATGACAACATCACAGATCTCCTAGAAAGAGCATCAGCCACTACATTGTTCTTTCCTTCTATGTACTTGCTTGAAAAGGAGAAGGATTGCAGAAATTCCACCCACTTGGCATGTCTGGGGTTGAGTTTGTGTTGGCCATTGATGAACTTCAAGGCCTCATGGTCTGAATGTAGCACAAAAGTCTTAGGTATTAGGTAATGTCCCCAATGATTCAGGGCTCTCACTATGGCATAAAACTCTTTGTCATAGGTAGAGTAATTCAACCTAGCCCCACTTAAATTCTCACTGAAATAAGCTATGGGCCTCTTCTCTTGAACCAGTACTGCCCCAACTCCTAACCCACTTGCATCACACTCCACTTCAAACAGCTTGTTAAAGTCAGGTAAGCCTAGTATAGGGGATCTGCACAATAGATCCTTAATGGTATTGAAGGACTTCTCTGCCTTTTCTCCCCAAGTGAACTCCCCTTTCTTCATACATTCTGTGATGGGAGCCATGATAGAGCTGAACCCCTGAATGAACCTTCTATAGAAGGATGCCAACCCATGAAAACTCCTGACTTCAGTTACTGTCTTGGGGATGGGCCAATCCCTGATTGCCTTAACCTTCTCAGGATCAACAGCTACCCCCTCCTTTGAGATAATGAACCCAAGGAAATGAACCTCAGGTTGCATGAAGGTGCACTTCTCTAGCTTACCATATAACTTATTCTCCCTAAGAACCTCACAAAGTAAATTTAGTTGTTGTAGGTGTTCCTTCTTGCTTGAACTGTAGACTAGAATGTCATCAAAGTATACCACAATGAATTTTCCCAAGTAAGGCCTTAATACTTCTGTCATGAGCCTCATGAAGTTGCTAGGGGCATTGGAGAGCCCAAATGGCATCACTAGCCATTCATACAGCCCATGCTTGGTCTTGAATGCAGTCTTCCACTCATCCCCAACTCTAATCCTTACTTGATGATACCCTTGTCTTAGATCAATCTTGGTGAACACTTGAGCCCCACTGAGTTCATCCAGAATGTCATTAAGTCTAGGTATAGGGAACCTATACATAATGGTGATGTTGTTAATTGCTCTGCTGTCTATACACATCCTCCAAGTTCCATCCTTCTTAGGCACTAGCAATGCTGGTACAGCACAGGGGCTAAGAGACTCCCTGACATACCCTTTGCTAAGCAACTCTCCCACCTGAGATTGCAGCTCTTGTGTTGCCCTGGGGTCACTTCTATAAGCTGGCTTGTTTGGAAGGACAGCCCCAGGCACAAGATCAATGTGGTGCTCAATTCCCCTTAGTGGGGGTAATCCACTAGGTAGTTCAGCAGGGAAAACATCCTCATAGATTTTCAGCAAGGCTTGTACCTCTTTAGGCACCTGGTTAGAACCTCTCCCTACCTCCTTGGTGAGGAGGACATAGACTGGCCTAAGATCATTTAACTCTTGCTCCATTTCTGATTCACTCAACAGCAGAACTTCCTTAGCAGCTTCAGTTAAGAGTGGAGGGTTCCCTTTCAAGATAGGGGGTAAAGGAGCTAAGATGATTTTCTTCTTCCCAAACCTGAAAGAGTAAGTGTTGTCCCTTCCCTGATGGACAGCATCCCTATCAAACGCCCAAGGCCTCCCCAATAGAAGGTGACAAGCATCCATAGGCAATACATCACACAAGGCCTCATCAGCATATCCCTTACCAATAGAAAATGGAACAACACACTGTTGATCTACCTTAACTTCAGCCCCCTTGTTCAGCCACCTAAGCTTGTAAGGTTGAGGGTGGTCTTTGGTGGGCAATGTTAGTTTATCCACCAGTGTTTTAGAAGCTACATTGGTGCAACTACCTCCATCCACAATCAGATTACACACCCTCCCTTTTATGGTGCACCTAGTTCTAAAGATCTGGTGTCTCTGATCTTCTTCTAAGGGTTGGGGTTGTGTGTGCATTCCCCTCCATGTCACTAGACTTAACCCAGCATCAGGCTCTATCAACTCCTCACTAGCCTCTATCTCAGGCTCTTCCATCTCATCATCACAGACCAACACCTCATCATCTCCCCAATGAACTACTTCTAGGGTGCTCAGAGCTCTTTTAGATGGACATTCTCTAGCAAAATGTCCATATCCTTGACATTGAAAACACTTTTTGAAGGGGGTAGTCTTCCTTTGGCCTGCCTCAACAACCTTGCTTTTATCAGGGTTAAAAGGAGTCTTAGTAGGAGCCACATGTTCTCCCATCTTAATTCCTACAAAAGGTTTGTAGTTAGGTGTTCTAGCAGGAGTTTTAGAGACACTGGCTTTCCCTTTCCCCAACTTTTCTACTCTTAAGGACAAGTTGACAGCTTCCTCAAAGGAGTATATGTTTTGCAGCCTAACTTTACTAGCTATCCTTTCATCCAAGCCTTCTAAAAACCTTGCTATCTTTTGCTCAGATTTCTCAACAACCTCACATTGCAGTGTGAGTTGTTCAAAGTCCCTTAGGTAAGATTCTACAGGTCTTTGGTCTTGTTTCAGGTGAGTAAGCTTAATGAACATGTCCTGAGTGTAGTCCCTAGAGACAAACTTAGCCCTCATTTTCTTTTTCAGTTTGAGCCATGACTTAATAGGTTCTTTTCCTTCTCTCACCCTCAAGGTTTTCATATTTTCATACCACAGTGAGGCATAACCTTTTAGTTTCATGATAGCAACCTTAAAAGCCTTTCTATCAGTGTATCCTTTAAACTCAAAGACTCTTTCTACATACCTCAACCAATCTAGGAAATCATCAGGGTTCATGCTACCTAGAAAGTCAGGGATTTCTACCTTTATGTCTTTGTCTTGGTGTCTGAGAAGACTTTGATCTGAGCCATCTGAGTCTGACATTTCAAACTGATCTACAGGTTGCCTCCTCCTTCCTCCATGTTGTGGGAAAGGTGCTCCTCTTCCTCGACCTCTGCCTCCCCTTGTATCATTGTTATGTTGGCCCTCAAGGAGTTCATTGACAGATCTGGAGACCTCCATTACAGTTCTGACAAGACCTTGAACTGTGTTTTCAAGACCTGTGATTCTCTCTTCACTCATGGTTGATTTTTGTATTTTTAATGTAGTTAGGTAAATGAACTCACAAACCAAAGCTCTGATAACCAATTTGCAATGAAACTATTCAGAAAACAAGCTAAACAATGACAATTTGAACTAAGGTTAGACACTTGGAAATTGCTCTGTTTTTGTTTGGACTGGATGCTGAAAGAGGGGGGTAGAACCTTAACCAAAGCACAAAGCCAATGGTTGAGGGTTGAACCTTGATCCCAGCACTCAGTTAAGGGTCTAAGCTCACTTCCAAGCACACAGCAATGGAAGCTTTCTCAAGCACACAGCCAAGAGATATCAACAGAAACAATGGTTTTAGTTTTTGTGTTTACTTCAAATCTGTCTTCATTTCATTAGGAATGAGCCTTTTATAGGCAATTAGGTTACATCTCATACGTCCAAATACATCTAGGGCCAACATTGGCTTACATACAAAGACAAAATAACAGCTACCTTGCTTACATAACTGAAAATAATCTAAACTAAACAAAAGAAACAGCTCTGATAGTGACAGCTTCCTTGTTGCCTTGCTACTGCTTTTTATATGGTACAGGGTGGACTTTTAGCTTGGTGTTTTGGACCAAACTGAAGTAGTATTGATCCTTTAAGACTGAACATAAAGTCCCTTGAGTTTGCTTGGCCAAAAGAGGAAGTTTTGACAATGACAGCTGAACTGCTCCATGTAGAGGCTGTAACTGGACTGATGAACTTGGCTTATGTTTTGAGAGGTGTTCCTGGCGTTTTCTGAGGAAGGTTCCCTGGACAAAAAGGTAGTAGACCCTCCCTAGAACCATGCCCCATAGTTGGTTTGAAGTCCCTAAGCTTGGAAGTTGCCCTGAGACCCTCCCCAAGGCACTGCTGCTGGCTGAATTTCCTGAGGTTTTGTTGGCTTGTTTTGTGAGTCTGTTTTGTGTCTTGGTTGGCCCTGGCACGTGTCATGGCTATCACTGGCTCGTGTCATGGCTTGCTTGCTTGGGCCTGGACTATACAAAGCATTAAGATAGCTTTTGACATAGGGTAAGGTTGGTATTGGATCATGGTTGGACTGATCATTGGTTGGGTTGTCTTGTCTTTGAGCTTGGCATTGAACTCCTGTTGCACTTGGGTGGCTAGCCAGATTGCTAGAAGCAAGATCGTGTCGTATGGTGGAGAACCGGATCCTACCGAGCTTTCGGAGTGGTTTCGGGAGATGGAAAAGCAGTTTGACTTGTACCAAGTCCGTGAAAAGGACAAGGTTAGGATTGCTAAGCATTTCCTTGTAAGGGAAGACGATAATTGGTGGGCGATTACTAGTGCCACCGCTACTCTTGAAGACGATTTCAATTGGGCTTGTTTCAAAGCTCTAGTTGAAGGCCGATTTTATCCCAAGGAGCTCAAGCAACAAAGGCTCAAGGAATTTATTGACTTCAAGCAAGGTGACTTGTCGGCACAAGACTTCACCTTGGATTTCAACAAGCTTGCTCATTTCGCACCGAGGCTCATTAAGGATGATGAAGACCGAGCTTTCTACTACCGCAACAAGCTTAGTGCTTTGCTCCAAAGCAAAGTAAGGAGGAATTCTACCTCCTTTGGAGAGTTATATGATGATGCACTTTCGGCCGAAAACTCTATGAAGGCTATCAAAGATGAAGCAATGATGAAGAATCCCTCTCCTTCCTTCACTCCTAGGCCTAATTTCTATGGGAAGAGGTCGTTTACTCCGTCGTCCTCCAATTCTTATGCCAACAAGAGGAGATTCAATCCTCCCCCAAATGTAAATACAAGAGCTCCCGCTCCTTTCATTCCCCGAGCTACTTCTTACGTGGCTCATAGGCCATATGCTCCTCCTCAAGCTCAAGGTCGCTTATGTAGCCGTTGTAGACAACCACACTACCCCGATGTAGCTTGTTTCAACCGGCCTTATGTTTGCTTCTTTTGCCAAAAGTGTGGTCACCGTTATGATGATTGCCCCGATCAGAAGTTGCCCCCTCCAATTGCCAAACCTAAGGGTTCTATCTTCAATCTAAGCCGAGCCGAAGCCGATGCTCATCCAGAGATAATCACGGGTATGTTCTCAATTTTAGAGCAACCGTGTCTTATTCTATTTGATACCAGTGCTTCTATGTCCTTTGTGTCTTCAACTTATGCTAATAAATTATCAATCGAGCCTATTGATGCGTGTATTTTATATAGACTTTTTAGTCCATCTATGCACGCATTTCTATGTCATTTAAGTGGTATTACGTCACTATATGCCCCTATTTGGCTACTTTTTACTTTCATAACCATTTTGTAGGTACAAGCTGCGTAGTAGCGGAAACCGAGCCAAAACAGTCCACTTTGCATGCATTTAGGAGAATGGAAGGAACAGAACATAAGCTCTTGCATGGGAAAGCGTGAACCCGCTCACAATCGATGCCTAAATCCATGACTAACATTATGTGCCATGCCAGAAGACCTCGATCGACTATACCTTTGGTCGATCGAGGAGAGTTGAAGGAAGAAAGACCTCGATCGAGCTATATCTTTGCTCGATCGAGTGATAGCTATTGACAAGTTGGTCGATCGAGTGGAAGAAGCCATCGATCGACTGATTTCCTCAAATAAAGACCTCGATCGAAGGGTATTTTCCCTCGATCGAGTGGAACCTATCACGGGCCTTAAGTCCGTAGACTAATGATAAGTGAATATTTGTATGATTTTAACCCCCAATTTAGCTTGGTTGTTTATGTCATTTGTGCTTTGTTAAGCCACTTTATGAGCTAATATCGTCTTCTAGGCGAATTCCTGTGTTCTAACCTGTTTTGTAGGGAAAGTGACGTTTCTACGCCCTTTTTCTATATTCCCGCGCATTTGCCTAGAACCCGACGATTTGAAGAAGCAAGCTTGACCAAGTGAAAGGCATTTCAAGAAGGTTCACTAATTCAAAAGAGAGAAGAAGTAAGGACAGTTTCGTAGTTGTCGGAAGATCAAACAGTTGGGCGAAGAATTCATCGCTTTACATCAAACCCTATCAACAAACCCGATTGAAGAGGTCAAGGGGGATGATGGAAGTCAAGTCATAAGCAAAGGAAGATGAAACGTTAGTCAAAGCTTCTAGATGACCACTTACCCGATCGGGGAAGTGTGTACCCGATCGGGGATGTTCGCTGCTCCGCACAAATTGCTTCGACTTCCTATTTTTGTCCTATATGTTCAATGCTTGACCCCTTCCCCACGAAACCCTAATGCTATATAAAGAGAGCTCCAGCCCCTCTTCTCAAAAACATCTCTACACACAATTCTCTTCTACATTTCTTTACAAAACCTAGATTAGGAGGAAGGGGGAATTAGCCTCCCTTCTCTCATTTTCTTCTTCTTTAGTCTTTAGTTCTTAGTTTATTTCTGTCCTTTTCATATCAAAACATTAGCTTAGATTAATAAGAGTTTCAATCTTTGTAGTCTACTTTGTTGGGTACAAGTGTTGTAATTCAAGGATCGTTTATTATGTGCAAGGATTTTCTATTATTGTTATCATTATCGTCATTGATCGTCATATAGGTATTCCTACTTTATCTTTCGTTTAAATGTCTTTATTGTTTTCCATTTGATTGTTATTCTCTTTACATATTATCTTAGATTCATTTAGTATCGTTATAATTGTAATTTCATTTCTTAGATTATCAATTAGCGTCGTTATTATCGCCATATAAAGAGTCAAAATCAAATAAACATGTATATCCTAGTTTTCATTGTTAATATCATTTTAGATTTAGACATTATCATGAGTGAGTAGTCACCTTTCTAGGGTGTAGGGTAGCCATGTTAGATTGATTAAAAAGATGATAATTGGACAAAAGAAATTGTGCTTTTAAAACATTGTGTCTATGCATGTTTGGACTATAACGATAGTTGACGATTCCTGATCAAAATCATTGACTAGAATGGAATTCTTTTCCAAGGTAGAGATACGTGAATTGAATAGACAAAGCATGACATGGTGGATTAAGACCTAGTAAATTGCCTAAAATCCTGCTAGACCATCTGATCTATGATTGTAATGAACACATCATTCTTACGAACTCACAATGAATTATTTGCATGTTCCAAATCCAATTTCATCAATATGTCAATCTACATGTGTGAACCTACTTCCCTAGATGCTTTTCATCACTTGCTTTATTATTTTCATTTGTTTTTATTTTGTTTTCATTTATGCTTTATATTAGTTTAGATATCAAAACCTCAAAACCCATAAAATCGTTAGATAAAACTCAATTGTGAGACGATTCACAATCCATAGGAAATACCATCTCCCTGAGGATCGACCCCTACTTCCCTAATTACATTAATTTGTTATTAGCCTAGTCTGGGTAAATTATCTTTGTATTGGGCTTGCGACAGGCCCGATCAAATTTTGGCGCCGTTGCCGGGGCGCACGGTTTAGTTTTCCTTTTTCTTGTGATTTTTATCGCAATTAGTTTTATCTAGTCTTTAGGAACCCAAATTCCTTTAGACCTCTCTTGATTTTTCATCTTAGCTTTCCAATCTTATGCCCAGATCTTCTAGACTAGGGACCCCTATCTCTTTAGACCCCGAACTAGAAAGGACTCTGCGTAGGAGACTAAAGCTATTCAACGAAATCTCAAAAGCTTCTGATACTTCAAGTTTAGATCGTATTCGTGAGAAATACTCGGATATTTTATCTAATCTTGAAGGAGAAGAAGATCCATTCTCATCTCCATTCACAAAAACCAATCAAATTTCAAACAACACTCCATCTTCATCTTCACAAAAATGGTTCGACTTTCAGACCATTCCAAACCCACCGCTGAAACACTTCCAAGGGGTATTGCTACACCCCAAATCGAAGCCCAAAACTTTGAAATCAAACCCGCCTTCATTAACCTTATAGAAAGAAGCCAATTTAGTGGCAATGCCACAGAAGATCCAAACCTTCACATCCAAAACTTCTGTGACTATTGCTCCACTATTAGACAAACTGGAGTCACCCAAGGGCAAATTAGAGAGATGCTCTTCTCATTTTCTTTGAGGGGTAAGGCAAAGTTGTGGATACATAGCCTTGATAAGGTCACATTAGGTATAACCGATTGGGAGAGTTTAGCTCTTGCCTTCTACCAAAAGTACTTTCCTCCAGAAAAGACCGCTTTGTTGAGAAGTCAAATCACTGGTTTCCGACAAGGGGATGATGAGAGCATATATGAAGCTTGGGAGAGGTACAAGGACTTGCAAAGAGAGTGTCCTCGTCATGGGATAGATCCATGGCTCCTTGCCATCACATTCTATAATGGGTGTTATATAGAGTCCCGTCGTATCCTGGATTCTGCTAACAATGGAAGGTTTGATCAAATTAATGTTGAAATTGCTCACACTACCATTGAATCCATGGCAATTCACGATTCTCAATATAGAAATTCCCGCTTCACACCATTGAAATCTAAGCAAGAGGACCCCACTTTGACACTTTTACAAGCTCAAGTAGCCCTTTCCACACAAAAGCTAGAACAAATCCAATCCTCTACATTTCAACAGAGTGACAATGGTGTAAGTAAACTTGAAGCCATGATGCTGCAATTGGCTCAAAGGCAAGACACCATGATAGCTCAATTCCAAGAGAGCGATCAAGCTAAGGATGCCGCCATCAAATTGTTGGAAGCTAAAATTTCCCAATATGCCTCTTCTAATACCCACCAAAAGCAAGAGCAGCTGCCTTCACAATGTTACCAACCTCACGAAACTGTAAACGCCATTTCCTCGAGAAGTGGTAAGCATAAGGATGAGCCCGTGGTTGTTGATATTGAAGCTGAGGTGCCCATGTCAAAAGGGAAAGAGCCCGAGATTCCTATTGAGATCAAGGCCCCATTTCCCCAAAGATTAGCCAAGCACAAGGAGGAGGCAAAGTATGGTAAGTTCCTTGACGTCGTCAAGAACTTAAAGGTAACAGTCCCTTTCATTGAATTGCTTTCCCAAGTTCCTTCTTATTCCAAGTTTATGAAGGAAGTCCTCAAAAAGAAGAGATCCTTCAATGAGATGAAAACCGTAGCTTTCACTGAAGAGTGTAGTGCACTCTTGCAAAATAAGTCTCCACCAAAACTTAAGGACCCTGGTAGTTACTCCATCCCTTGCACTATAGGCACGTATACTATTGATAAGGCCCTTTGCGACCTAGGTGCTAGTGTAAGTGTCATGCCCTTTTCTATGTTTGAAAAACTTAACATGGGTGCTTTGAAATGCACTAATATTACTTTGCAAATGGCGGACCGTTCTCTAAAATAACCTATGGGTGTTTTAGAAGATGTGCCCGTCAAAGTTGGTAAGTTTTTCATTCCCGTTGACTTTCTAGTACTTGACATGGCCGAGGACTCTCAAATCCCAATCATTTTGGGAAGACCCTTTTTGCACACCACTGGTGCAGTCTTTGATGTCAAGAATGGGAAGTTGACATTAGAGATAGGAGATGACAAGGTGACCTTTAGTAAAAATTCCACCGTTAGGAGTCCCGTGTTAGAAGACTCATGTTATGTGCTTGATGTTGATGACTCTTCTATTGTTTCTTCTATGCCTCGATCCTTACTGACGGATCCGTTGGAGGCACAGGTTAGTGTTGATTCTCTTGCAGGTGAGCATACTAAAAGCACTACTGCTAAAAGTGCTAGAAGGGGCTATTCTCGGAAAAGCTTGGAATGGATGGAGAATGTAAAGAACGCTATGAAGATGAGTTTGGATGATAGTGAGCTTAAAGATAAAGGATGATCAAAGAAAGAAATGGAGTCTAGCAAGACTTTTAAATTGCGCTTCTCGGGAGGCAACCCGTGTTCCTTTTCTTTTTGCATTTTTATTTTTGTATTCCCTTTTTCATTGTTAGGATTTATTTTGCAGATGAAAGAGTTTTTGAAGAAAATCTATAAAGACCTTCCTTGTCAAGTCCAAAAGACTAGCTTGGGGGAGTCCGCGCTGACTAGTAAGCTTCACTCTTCTTTCATTTTTCCGTTTCCCCATTAAGCGTCTCATTGCATATTTGGTCTTTGTGCTCACATTGAGGACAATGTAATGTTTAACTTGGGGAGGGATTGCATTTTCCCATTTTGCATTTTAGTTGAGTTGATCATTTTTCAAATTTTGAATAAAAGAAAGAGAAGATTTTTGAGAAAATTTAAAATTTTTGAACATCATTGAATGCTTTTCATGCTTTGCTTGCTTGTTTACTATGCTATCATGTTACATTTCTCAAACTTAGAGCTTTCAAAAAATAATGATTCAATATTCATTGAATTGTGCATACATGGGGAAGTCTTGTACACAGTAGGCATGGAATGAATCTATAGATGAGTACGCTTGATCTTGACATTTGGCAAGTTACATATATTGTAAGGTAGAACCTCCTTAGGCTGGTACATCTATACCCAGTATCATCTAGGTGTGTGTAGTTCTCCTTGTGATGTGTGTCATGTCAAAACGCATAAGTATGGTTCTCATTTCACTCCTATAAGCATTGCATTCATGATTCACTAAGATTTGAAGCCTTTTTCACTTTGAATTACACCTCAAATTAGCCTCTTCATACAAATGCTTCACAAAATAATAGCTACACATAAAAACTGCCTACCTTTTGAGCTAGTAGCTAGACTATGGTGTATGGGTGCTCTTTTGAGAAGATTTGTTCTTATCTGTCAAAGTGAATTTGGAAGAACGAAATTGTTCAAAAAGTGATGTTATGTTCGAAAGAGAAAAAAAAAAGAAGAAAAATTGAAAAAGAAAAAGAAAGAAAGAAAAAGAAATAAGAGAAGAAGTTGTGAGTATCTCCTCAAAATGTCAAATCAATAGAAGGAGTTTACCCTTGTGTTTCGTGTGTAATAAGCCAATTTGTTTCTTTTGGCTTCGTTATCCGTCTTCTGGGAAATTGATCGAAAGTTTGGATTGAGTATCCATTTATCATTGGTTAGTTGCTAGCTCGTTTAAAACTTCACATAACCATAACTGTTTGTCCACCTTTCACCCATTTCCCAAAGCCTTCTTCCTATTCTTCCGGCTTCTTTTCTGTGTGCATTGTGATCTTTGACTTGTGTTTTGAATTGTTTACCATATTAGACTGCGGACACATTTTTATAAGTCGTAGATAGGTGAGTGTCTCAAAAACATTTACACATAAAGAAATCACCTTTTGCATACATGAGTGTTCGAGTGTGCCGTGAGAGTCCATTTGTCAAAAGATCATGTAAGAGCCGAAAATTCTGTAGTGACATTCTTTGTGTTGCGCCGTTATGTAAATCTCAGCCATGTTTATGTATCATTCTTGCCCACGTTGTTTTTGGGTTATGATTCATTATGTTTCCAAAGCTTTATGTTGAGATTTGTTTCCTGATGGTGTAGTAGCCAATACTTGCAACCTTGTCCTGGTATTGTTTGTTATGTTTGCTTGAGGACAAGCAAAGGTTTAGCTTGGGGGAGTTTGATAAGTGAATATTTGTATGATTTTAACCCCCACTTTAGCTCGGTTTTGTATGTCATTTGTGCTTTGTTAAGCCATTTTATGAGCTAATATCGTCTTCTAGGCGAATTCCTGTGTTCTAACATGTTTTGTAGGGAAAGTGACGTTTCTACGCCCTTTTTCTATATTCCCGAGCATTTGCCTAGAACCCGACGATTTGAAGAAGCAAGCTTGACCAAGTGAAAGGCATTTCAAGAAGGTTCACTAATTCAAAACAGAGAAGAAGCAAAGATAGTTTCGCAGTTGTCGGAAGATCAATCAGATAGGCGGAAGAATTCATCGCTTTAGATCAAACCCTATCAACAAACCCGATTGAAGAGGTCAAGGGGGATGATGGAAGTCATGTCATAGGCAAAGGAAGATCAAACGTTGGTCAAAGCTTCTAGATAACCACTTACCCGATCGGGGAAGTGTGTACCCGATCGGGGATGTTCGCTGGTTCGCACAAATTGCTTCGACTTCCTATTTTTGTCCTATATGTTCAATGCTTGACCCCTTTCCCACGAAACCCTAATGCTATATAAAGAGAGCTCCAGCCACTCTTCTCAAAACATCTCTACATCCTCTTCTTATCCTTTCTTCTCTTCTTACATTTTCTCTTTAGATTAGGAGGAAGGGAGAACTAGTCTCTCTTCTCTCATTTTCTTCTTCTTTAGTCTTTAGTTCTTAGTTTATTTCTGTCTTTTCTACATCAAAACTTTAGCTTAGATCAATAAGAATTTCAATCTTTGTAGTCTACTTTGTTGGGTACAAGTGTTGTAATTCAAGGATCGATTATTATGTGCAAGGATTTTTTATTATTGTTGTCATTATCGTCATTGATCGTCATATAGGTATTTCTACTTTATCCTTTGTTTAATGTCCTTTATTGTTTTCCATTTGATTGTTATTTTCTTTACATATTATCTTAGATTCATTTTCATGTTCTTATAATCGTCATTTCATTTTCTAGAGTATCAATTAGCGTCGTTATTATCGCCATATAAAGAGTCAAAATCAAATAAACATGTATATCCTAGTTTTTGTTATTAACTTCATCTTAGATATAAACATTACCATGAGTGAGTAGTCACCTTTCTAGGGTGTAGGGTAGCCATGTTAGATTGATTAAAAAATGATAATTGGATAAAGAAATTGTGCCTTTAAAACGTTGTGTCTATGCATGTTTGGATTGTAATGATGGTTAACGATTTTTGGCCAAAATCATTGACTAGAATGGAATTCTTTTCCAAGGTAGAGATACGGGAATTGAATAGACAAAGCATGACATGGTAGATTAAGACCTAGTAAATTGCCTAAAAGCCTGCTAGACCATCTGATCTATGATTGTAATGAACAAATCATTCTTACAAACTCACAATGAATTATTTGCATGTTCTAAATCCAATTTCATTAATATGTTAATCTACATGTGTGAACCTACTTCCCTAGATGCTTTTCATCACTTGCTTTATTGTTTTCATTTGTTTTTATTTTGTTTTCATTTATGCTTTATATTAGTTTAGATATCAAAATCCCAAAACCCAGATATTCGTTAGATAAAACCCAATTGCGAGACATTTCACACCCTATAGGAAACACCATCTCTCTGAGGATCGACCCCTACTTCCCTAATTACATTAATTTGTTATTAGCCTAGTCTGGGTAAATTATCTTTGTATCGGGCTCGCGACAAGCACGATCAACTATTTAGGGTTTAGAGTCGTGTTATAAATTATATAAGACTCTTATTTACGTCATTAGGGAGGATCACGAATTAGTATTCAATTATCATCGATTATTCATTCATTAATCTTTCACCATTAGTTTCTGAACTTTACCTTTAGTTTACATTCGGTTTATTATCGACGTGGATTTGTTCTTTACGCCGGATTGCTAAGATTGCAAACTCTTTTCTCTCTTTTATTCTTACCTTTGTTTTAGTCTTAATTACTGTTTACCTTTCTTAACTGCTGCGTTATTATTATTCATGCTTGTTAATTACGATTTTATTATGTCCAACGTCATATATTCAATCGTTTGTATTGCTAGCATCGTTAATAGCATGAGTAGCTAATTCCCTTGTATGTTAGGATGAGGAAAACTGTAGTAGAGGCATGTTAGGATAGACTATTTTAGTTAGTCTTGAATATGAGAATTAATCTAAGCAATTTAATTGAGGTTAGTCGAATGAGTGCACGCAGGGGACTAGCTAGGTAGTTAACCCCGACCTGGATCGAGAGATTGGAAGGGAAAGGCTTGCTTAGAATTGATAGGTGACTTCTAAGAGGACGAGAGTTAATTAGGAAAATCCCTAGGGTGGTTTGAGACCGAAAGGGGAAAACCATTGCACTTTTCATTGATAGATTGACTGGCTTAATTGACCCGTAGATGCCGATATTGCAGTAGACCGAATCCTAGCATATTTCTCTTTTATCTGATTTATTTCGTATTAATCTCTATCTTTATTTCTCTTCCATTGAATCTTATTTAGCTTAGTTTAAAACCATTTCAAAACCCCTAGATTGTTACTGGCAGATTTTAGTTTCCTCCCTGTGGAGATCGACCCTACTTCCGCTATCTTCTTTAGTTAGTAGACTTAGGCTTTTATTTTTGGTGTATAACGACACGCATCACCTACTCCTAGTGAGGATACTCCCATATCCTTACCATCCGGAGAAATTATCTCTTGTTCTACTCTTTACCCAAATGCACCTATATCTATCGCGGGTACTATCTTTCCCGCTAATCTCCTTAAGTTTCCTCTAGGAGAGCTCGATGTAATCCTAGGTATTGATTGGTTAGCATTATACCATGCTAGATTCGAGTGTAGAGATCAAAATATTTATTTAGAGTCCTTTAGGATTTAGAAAAACCCATAAGGGATCTCATTCCCCAGTAGGTGTGTCTTTGATTTCCGCAATAAAGTTGGTGAGTATGGTAAGAAAGGGTCACCAAGCATTCTTGCAATAGGAGTATGTGACCAAGACAAGACACGAGCTCAAGACAAGACTCAACATCAAGACATCAACACCATTCAAGACAACAACATCCTTTCAGACAACACCATGACCAGTTATGACAATGTCCTATTCAGTCCAAGCCACAACCACTTCAAGCCTGCTAAGACAACACCACCACAACCAGAACAAAGCCTAGCCATCCACTTCCCAAGACTAAGCCACAACAAGGCACAGCCAACAGCCCAACAAACCCAACACAACAAAAACAGCCCTCAGCCAAAAACAGCCTATCACAGCCTTTCTAAACAGGGTCCATGGGGGCCTCACACAATCAAACAAGCCTAACCAACCCTCAAACCTATGTCTTGGGAAGGTCCTCTACAACTTTCCCCAGGACTTCCCTTCCAAGAAACAAACACACAAAGAGTTAGCTTAGGGACAACTTCAGACTGTCCAGATTTCAGCCTTTTGTGCAGTAGTTAATATGTCACTGTCAACCTTCCTCTTTTGAACAAGCAATGCGTGAGGGACCTTCAGCACATCTTTGGGAGCCATCCTACTTCAGTTTGGCTCACAAACCCAAACTTGAAAGTCCACTCTTCATCCAAGACACACCTGATCAAAACAATTAAGGAAGATTGTCCCTTTAGAAACTGCTTTTCTTCTTTATCTACTTTATGTCAGTATTCTGCAAGTTTGTAGCTGTTATTTTGTTTTATGTTGTAAGCCTTTGTGGCCCTAGATGTATCCTAACGTCTGAGATGTATCCTTGCTGCCTATATAAGGCCTTCACCTAATGAAATACAAATCAGATTTGAAGTAAAACATAAAACTGAAACCTTGTTTCTGTTGCAATCTCTTGGCTGTGTGCTTGAGACAACTTCCTTTGCTTTGTGCTTGGAAGTGAGCTTGGGTCCTTAGCTGTGTGCTGGGATCAAGGTTCAACCCTCAATCATTGGCTTTGTGCTTTGGTTAAGGTCCTATCCTTGTCATTTAACAATCAATTCAAACAGAAACAGAGTAATTGCAAGTGTCTTAACCTTAGTTCAATTTGTCATTGTTTAGTTGTCTTTTCTGAATAGTTTCAGTGCAAATTGGTTATCAGAGCTTTGGTTTGTGAGTTCATCTACCTAACTACATTAAAAACACAAAATACAACCATGAGTGAAGAGAGAATCACAGGTCTTGAAAACACAGTTCAAGGTCTTGTCAGAACTGTAATGGAGGTCTCTAGATCTGTCAATGAACTCCTTGAGGGCCAACAGAACAATGATACAAGGGGAGGCAGAGGTCGAGGAAGAGGAGCACCTTTCCCACAAGGTGGAGTAAGGAGGAGACAACCTGTAGATCAGTTTGAAATGTCAGATTCAGATGGCTCAGATCACAGTCTTCTCAGACACCAAGACAAAGATATCAAGGTAGAGATTCCTGACTTTCTAGGTAGCTTGAACCCTGATGATTTCTTAGATTGGCTAAGGTCTGTAGAAAGAGTCTTTGAGTTTAAAGGATACACTGATAGAAAGGCTTTTAAGGTTGCTATCATGAAACTAAAAGGCTATGCCTCACTATGGTATGAAAACATGAAAACCTTGAGGGTTAGGGAAGGGAAAGAACCTGTAAAGTCATGGCTCAAACTGAAAAAGAAAATGAGAGCTAAGTTTGTCTCTAGGGACTACACTCAAGACATGTTCATTAAGCTTACTCACCTAAAGCAAGACCAAAGACCTTTAGAGTCCTACCTAAGAGACTTTGAACAACTCACTTTGCAATGTGAGGTTGTTGAGAAATCTGAACAAAAGATAGCAAGGTTCTTAGAGGGGTTGGATGAAAGGATAGCTAGCAAAGTCAGGCTACAAAACATATACTCCTTTGAGGAAGCTGTCAACTTGTCTTTAAGGGTAGAAAAATTGGGAAAAGGAAAGGCCAGTGCTTCTAAGACACCTTCCAGAACCCCCACCTTCAAGCCTTTTGTAGGAGTCAAGATAGGAGAACCTGTGGTTCCTGTTAAGACCCCTTTCAACCTTGATAAAGGCAAGGCTGTTGAGGCAGGCCAAAGGAAGACTACCCCTCTCAAAAAGTGCTTTCAATGTCAAGGGTATGGACATTTTGCTAGAGAATGTCCATCTAAAAGGGCTCTGAGTACCCTAGAAGTAATCCATTGGGGAGATGATGAAGTGTTGGTCTGTGATGAAGAGATGGAAGAGCCTGAGGTAGAGGCTAGTGAGGAGTTGATAGAGCCTGATGCAGGGTTAAGTTTGGTAACATGGAGGGTAATGCATACTCAACCACAACCTTTGGAAGAGGACCAAAGACACCAGATCTTTAGGACCAGATGTACCATCAAGGGTAGAGTATGTAACCTCATTATTGATGGGGGAAGCTGCACTAATGTGGCCTCCAAAACACTGATAGACAAGCTAGCTCTGCCCACCAAGGACCACCCCCTACCTTACAAACTCAGATGGCTAAACAAAGGGGCTGAGATCAAGGTGGATAAACAATGTGTTGTACCTTTCTCAATTGGTAAAGGGTATGTGGATGAGAGTCTTTGTGATGTTCTACCTATGGATGCATGTCACCTTCTGCTTGGGAGACCATGGGAGTTTGATAGGGATGCCATACACCATGGGAGGGACAACACCTACACCTTTAAGTATGGGAAGAAGAAGATCACCCTAGCACCTTTACCACCTGCTTTAAAGATCAACCCAAACCCCATGAGTGAGGCTTCCAAAGAAGTCATGTTGATAAGTGAGTCAGAAATAGTACAAGAGCTAAGTGAGCTACAACCTGTATACATATTGCTTGCCAAGGAGACTGGGATGAGTATCATTGATATCCCTGAAGAGGTCAAATCCATCCTAGAAAGTTATGGTGATGTCTTCCCTACTGAGCTTCCTAGTGGACTGCCACCACTTAGAGGAATAGAGCACCACATTGACCTAGTGCCTGGAGCTATCTTACCCAACAAGCCAGCTTACAGGAGTGACCCTAAGGCTACACAAGAGCTCCAACTTCAAGTAGGTGAACTACTCAACAAGGGCTATGTCAGAGAGTCCCTCAGTCCTTGTGCTGTACCAGCCTTGCTTGTGCCCAAAAAGGATGGGACTTGGCGTATGTGCATTGACAGTAGGGCCATCAACAACATTACCATCAAGTATAGGTTTCCCATACCTAGACTTAATGATATTCTGGATGAGCTAAGTGGGGCTCAAGTGTTCACTAAGATTGATCTGAGGCAGGGCTACCACCAAGTGAGGATAAGAGCAGGGGATGAATGGAAGACAGCTTTCAAGACTAAACATGGGCTCTATGAATGGTTGGTGATGCCTTTTGGGTTGTCTAATGCCCCTAGCACCTTCATGAGGTTGATGACAGAAGTCCTAAGGCCTTACTTAGGCAAATGTGTAGTGGTTTACTTTGATGACATTCTTATTTACAGTTCAACTAAGGGAGAACATTTGCAACATCTGAAGTTGTTGTTTGAGGTCCTAAGAGAGAACAAGTTGTATGGCAAGCTAGAGAAGTGCACCTTCATGCAGCCTGAGGTTTACTTCCTTGGGTTCATCATCTCTAAGAAAGGAGTAGCAGTTGATCCTGAGAAGGTGCAAGCAATCAAGGAATGGCCCATTCCCCAAACTGTTACTGATGTTAGAAGTTTCCATGGGTTGGCATCTTTCTATAGGAGGTTCATACAAGGGTTTAGCTCAATCATGGCCCCTATTACTGAGTGCATGAAGAAGGGAGAGTTCAAGTGGAATGAGAAGGCTGAAAGGTCCTTCAATCTGATCAAAGAGCTATTGTGTAAATCTCCAATATTGGTTCTACCAGATTTTAACAAACTCTTTGAGATAGAGTGTGATGCCAGTGGTCTTGGCATAGGAGCTGTGCTTACTCAAGAAAAGAAACCTGTGGCATACTTCAGTGAGAAGCTAAATGGGGCCAAGCTTAACTATTCCACATATGACAAGGAATTCTATGCCATTGTGAGGGCATTGAATCATTGGGGACACTACTTGAAGCCTAAGCCTTTTGTGCTTCATTCTGATCATGAGGCTCTCAAATACATCAATGGGCAGCACAAACTCAACCCCAGGCATGCCAAATGGGTAGAGTTCTTGCAATCCTTCTCATTCTCCAGCAAGTATATAGAGGGTAAGAACAATGTTGTAGCTGATGCATTGTCTAGAAGGTCTGTAATGTTGACCTTCATGGAGCAAAGGGTGTTGGGGTTTGAATTTATGAAAGAGCTCTATCAAGAAGACCCAGACTTCAAGCATGAATGGGAGGTACATCAAGAAGGGCAAGTCAAGAAAGGGAGCAAATACACAGCTCAAGAAGGATACTTATTCTATGGGAACAAACTGTGTGTGCCAAAGGGACCTTATAGGGGACTACTGGTCAAAGAGGTTCACTCCAATGGCCTTGCTGGTCACTTTGGGGTACAGAAGACCTATGACATATTACAAGATCAGTTCTATTGGCCTAAGATGCTCAGTGATGTGCAAGTTGCCCTCAAGAGATGCAGATCTTGTCAACTAGCCAAGGCACACTTTCAAGCAGGCCCTTACACACCACTTCCAGTACCCAACAAGCCATGGGAAGACCTCAGTATGGACTTCATTGTAGCCTTACCTAGAACTCAAAGGGGAAAGGATTCAATCATGGTGGTTGTAGATAGGTTCAGCAAGATGGCACATTTCATTGCTTGTAAGAAGACTGAGGATGCCTTGGGGGTAGCTGAACTATACTTTAGGGAGGTTGTCAAGTTACATGGGGTCCCTAGAAGCATTGTCTCAGATAGAGACACAAAGTTCATGAGCCATTTCTGGAGAACCTTGTGGAAGCTATTGAAGACCAGGTTATTGTTTAGTACTTCTCACCATCCCCAAACTGATGGGCAGACAGAAGTCACTAACAGAACACTAGGGAAGATCTTAAGGAGCATTGTTTCTAAGTCATTGAAAGATTGGGACCTCAAGCTAGCACAAGCTGAGTTTGCCTTCAACAGAGCTCCCTCCAGCAGCACAGGTAAAAGTCCTTTTGACACAGTTTATGGCACTAATCCTCTCATGCCTACAGACCTAGCACCAGTCAAAGGAAACAAGGCAAGCTATGATGCAAAGAAAAGAGTTGAGCAAATGATACAGATTCATGAGCAAGTCAAGAAGCAGATTGAAAGGTCCAATGAGTTGTACAAGGCTAGGTCCAAAGGGCCTAAGAAAGCAAGGGCGTTCAAGGCAGGGGATCTTGTATGGTTGCATTTAAGAAAAGAGAGATTTCCAGACAAGAGGAGAAACAAGCTCATGCCAAGAGCTGATGGACCATTTGAGATATTGGAGAAGATAGGCACAAATGCTTACAAGGTGGATCTACCAGGAAGCTATGGGGTACATGGTACTTTCAATGGTGGAGACCTGAGCCCTTACCATGGTGAATCAGATGATGAAGGTGAGGAAGATTTGAGGGCAAATCCTTTTCAAGAAAAGGAGGTTGCAACAGGAGTATGTGACCAAGCCAAGACACGAGCTCAAGACAAGACTCAACATCAAGACATCAACACCATTCAAGACAACAACATCCTTTCAGACAACACCATGACCAGTTATGACAATGTCCTATTCAGTCCAAGCCACAACCACTTCAAGCCTGCTAAGACAACACCACCACAACCAGAACAAAGCCTAGCCATCCACTTCCCAAGACTAGGCCACAACAAAGCTCAGCCAACAGCCCAACAAACCCAACACAACAACAACAGCCCCCAGCCAAAAACAGCCTATCACTGCCTTTCTAAACAAGGTCCATGGGGCCCCACACAATCAAACAAGCCTAACCAACCCTCAAACCTATGTCTTGGGAAGGTCCTCTACAACTTTCCCCAGGACTTCCCTCCCCAGAAACAAACACACCAAGAGTTAGCTTAGGGACAACTTCAGACTGTCCAGATTTCAGCCTTTTGTGCAGTAGTTAATATGTCACTGTCAACCTTCCTCTTTTGAACAAGCAATGCGTGAGGGACCTTCAGCACATCTTTGGGAGCCATCCTACTTCAGTTTGGCTCACAAACCTAAACTTAAAAGTCCACTCTTCATCCAAGACACACCTGATCAAAACAATTAAGGAAGATTGTCCCTTTAGAAACTGCTTTTCTGCTTT
>JAIUZE010017213.1:0-25887 GCA_022085475.1 Heliosperma pusillum | reverse complement strand
AACTTGAGTAAAGTTCATGATGTGTTCCATGTTTCGCAATTGAAGAAGTATATCAGTGATCCGAGTCATATTATTCAAGAGGAAGTGTTGGACTTGGAACCTAAGTTGGCTTTGGAAGAAAGGCCGATTCGTATACTTGAAAGGGCTAACAAACAACTCAGAAACAAAGTGGTATCCTTAGTTCGTATTCTTTGGCGTTGTGGAAACGTTGAATCAGAAACTTGGGAACCCGAAGCTAAAATGTTAGCTAAATATCCCGAGCTCTTTGCTTGAGGTAAATCTCCTTCTTTCTTTCCTCTTTCTATTCGATTTATTCTTTCGAATATTCCGTTCCTTCTATCGAATATTATTTCTTATAGGTGGATTACTAGAAGCTTTAGTTAGAAATTTTTAGGCATAGATAGTAGAGTTATTACCTTTACTATGAAATTTTTGAACTAAAAGCTTTTAGAAATGTTTTATGATTTCAAGTATTTTACCGTCAAGGAGTGTTGAGACTCGTTATTGGAGACGTTCGATAACTATTTTTCTCATTTATTGATGCGAAAATGTATATTTTAAAGTCTTTGATTTGGGACGTTGATGTTCTTAACTATAGACGAGAATCTTCCGTTCCATTGATAAGACCCTATATTTTTATTACAAATATATTTTAACAGTTTTGAAATAGACCTACATATATGTTACTTTCCTTCTTCTAAGTTTCGAGGACGAAACTTTTTAAAAGGAGGGGTGATTGTAACAACCCGTAATTTGAAAGACGGAAATTATATTTGAAAAATAATAAATTTAATTTATTTTAATTTATTAAGATTTATTTGAATTTATGATAATTTAATAAAATTATTTTGAATTTGTTCGGAATTAAAGAGAAGGTTTTACGGTTAACCCGAACGTCATTTAACTATTCCCGAGTCAACGTAAATCCCGAAACAAACCCGAAACCCGACTTTGGCATGAGTCACACGCCCCATGTCATCTTTTTCCACTCACTTTAGATCTTTTAATTCTTTCGATTAAACTAATACGAATATCTAAGATATTTGTAACTTTATCGATCCGTCAACTTAAATTACGCAAATCGCTTAAAAACAGACCCTTTTTCTTCTCATTTCACACGGCTCCTCTTCCTCTCATAGGACTTGATATTTTCTTTCTTTTGATTACAATAACATAATATCTAAATAATATCTAGATATTTGATTTAATTAACTTAATATCTAATTAATTACCTTAATATAGTTATAAAACCCGAGTCAATTCCGTAACAACAATTTCAAAACCCGACTCCATAATTCCTCTATATTTACACGGCACTCCCTCCCCCTTACTCACTAACTATCTTTTCATTTTACAATAAATCGACTTAACATCTAATTAATACTTTCTTTAATATAATCAAAATCGTTCTTCGTGTTCTTGAGCGTTCTTCATCGTTCTTGAGCAAAATCGTCACAAAACCTTCGTTACTTGTTCAAATCCGTCCTAATTTATATTTCTAGAGTCTCCTCTTCGTTCTTCATCTCCAAGTACGTTTTATTTTCAATTCCCACAAAATCGTTTTCAACACTTTAATTATGGAAAATCAAGTTTTAATTCTAATAATGTTATTCTTGTCATTTCTTATAGGGGAAGATTTTGAAGACGAGTTTGGTGACTCGTATATTTTAGGAGAAGACTAGTAGACGGGTTTTCTTTACTTCTTATTTTTGGTGCTACTTGATTTTGCTAGCTAAGGTAACGATTCCGAGTTACTTGACGAATTTAATGTTACATATCTTTTGTTTTTGTTCATGTTATTGTTATTTATGGTTTTGGTAGTAACATGATAAGTAGTTATGATTATTATGTTGTATGAAGTTTTTAACATATTTAGTGTTCTTGACATATTTGGATGATTTATTTATAACCATGATTTTTGTATGAATGATGGTTAAATTGATTGTTAAAAATGGATGTTTGTTAATTAAAACATGTTAGAAATAATTTGGGATTTGTTGTTGGTGGAACCGTGTAGAGGGGCTGGAAAACCGACCCAAACCAGGCCGGTTCAGGCCGGTTCAGGCCCGGTCCAGGTCCGGTCTGGGTTGGTCCGTGAGTGGGCTCGTGGGTTGTGTCGATACTTGATTGTTTTGTTGTTGTTTTGACGGGTTTTAATTATGTTAAAGCATGCGGGAAATATTAAGAAACGAGTTTAGAAATGTCGACTCAAAACAGGCCCAAACCAGGCCCGTGGGCCCAGTCCAGGCCCGTGTCATGTTCGGCCCAAAACAGCCCGTGGGTTTCCTCCATGGACTTGTGACGGTTTTTTTTAGTATTGTTATTTTATCGTGTTTTGTAATATTTAGCAAGTGGGAAATTTTTAATAAGTAAATTATTTAATTAAAAGTTTTTCAATATATTATTATTTCTCACATGTTAGAAATTATAATACGAGATGGTAGTTTAATTTGATATCCTTCAAGTCAAGCGGGTTTTCGTAAGATTTAATAATTCACATGTTAGAAGATGGAATAAAATAGCATGAAATAAATATGATGATTTTATGTTCAAGTCTATGTGGTAAAGACTCTGTTTCTAGCCGGTTTGACCAAACGGGTTTGGTCAAACTAAGATCTAGTCAGCCCCGTTTTGACTGATGACCCGCCGCGGGACTCGGGTCGGGGATTTGTCTTCAAGTAAGATTTTATTTAATGATGAATGAGCCTTAGTAGATATGAGGCGATATGATAATTGAATATGATTTATATGCAATTAGTCACATGATAGGAAGTTTTTCCCGTGACTGTTTGATTGTATGATATATGTCGTGTTGACTAAGTACCCATAGAGAATTATGAGCAGGGGCGAACCCATAAGGTAGCAAGGGGTAGCAGCCGCTACCCCAAGCCCGGAAAAATGAATGAGAAAGACGACGTTTTGCTACCCCGTACATGGCTGGAACTATAGAATATTATATAGTAAAAGCATTATAGTAGCAAGAAAATAGCAGTGCACAAGTGGTAAAGTTGTGGGCTTAATCCCACTCATCCAAACCTCACGTGTTCAAGCCTCCCAACAAGCAATTTTTGGTTTTCCTTCACATCATTTTTGTTTTCCTTCAAATTAATGGGGCCGATGAGCGTATTTAGTATATATTCATTGATTTCTTCGCAATTGATTTGTTTTATTACTAACTATATATTTGCTAATATATCTAAATATACCAACAACTCGCTATTTTACAAATTATTAGTTGCTACTCCCTCTGTTTCAATCATTTATTTACCCATTTTATTCTTTGTGAGTGCTATTTTAATTAAAAGTAAACAAATAATTGAAACGAATAATGTAAATTATTTTTTATATTATAAGTTGTCGCACTTTTATTAATAACAATTGTGTACGAGTTGTTTACGTATTGGTCATAAGAAGTGCTAAACTATTAGGATTAGGATTCAGCCGCAATAAATAGTTTCAAAATAATAAGCATGAAAAATAAAAAACTTTTCAAACTAAGAAAAAGTTATTTAAAAAAAATATTATGTTCATCCGTGTTTCTTTTACCCAAGAGGGAATGGTAAAAAAATTTCGCTACCCCATATATAAAATCCTGGGTTCGCCCCCTGATATGAGTATATGGCCGTCTTGACCATTCATAATTTAAATGAGAGTATCTGGACCATGACATTGATAGACCTTACTATCTTTAACGAGTATATAGTTCACAGCTTGATAGCTTTTGTGTCACTGGCCTGGGATTTTGATACCAAGCCGGGGCATGGCTGCCTAATTGCTTCCACTTTGGGAATGGAGCCAGCTGAAGTACTAGCCAACTCTGCTTAGGGGGTCTCCTAGTAGAGATTCTCATGTACTTTTGGTCATGAGACAGGGAATGGGTTAGCTGTTGTCGCTAGGTCTGCGCAGTCTAGGACTAGGATGTTTATCCTACCTTGTGGTATAGACTCGAGTTACAGAAGTCGACTATTGACGGTGCTAAGAACTTATGCCTGTTTCTAGACGTATTGGTTTTTCATGTTTGATGATTCTATGAATCGTAGAAGGTGAGATGCAAGCCGGCTACGGTTGATAGAGTTTGGATTACCGGTTGTTAACTGATTCACATGATAGTTTGTATGATTAGGGTTGAGTTGTATACTGGCCATGTTTTAAATGTAACCTCTGAGCTAAAATACTAACTTCCCTACCTCGTGGTATAGTTTGTTAACCGATTCACATGAGTAGCTTATCCTTCACATGATAGGTTATATGTTAGTTATTTGTTTCATAACATGAAAAGCATATCGTATATGTTAAGTTTTGTATTTTCCATATACATTTCTTTTATGTTATTCATGTTTTATTAAACTCGACATTTCGTGGCTGGGAGAACTCGGAGTTACTCCCCACTGACTGTGGCTTCCGTGTTTATATTTAATGCGGTTGGCAGGTTTGTGATGCATACTTGGGTACATTGACGAGCTAGCGAGCGAAGTATTTACCTTGGACCTATATTCGGTTCTTAGGATTGTATATTATTATACACTCTTTTATTTCCGTATTTATACGGGAGATATGTCTCCCGTTTTGGATATTTCTTATGTATAATATTATTTCCTTTTTGTTATGAACCTTTTTATTTAAGACACCTTTGTTATGATGAATATATTTAATAGTAGGTTCCGGTTTTAAAATTTACCGATTTGTCACTAAAGTGGACCTATTAGAAACGTATTCTCATCTTTTATTTATTTAAATTACTTGTTTATTTTTCCGCAAATTTGAGGGTGTCACAAGTGATAAGGGTAAAGTCGCGTCACCTTAATCAAAGTAAACCTAATTCACAACTAACTAATAGTCAGCGGTAAGCAAGGTATCGAATCCACAGGGAGGCGGAAGTATTCTAATCTGTTAAACTAAGTTCGTCTCTATAGTAACAATTTCTGGGTTTTAATTTGTGTTCTAAACTAATGGCAAACAATAACAATAAATAATAACAATAACAATAAAAGGTTGAAAACAATAAGATTAAAAGTCTAGGGTCTCAGGTTTACTAGGATTATTGTTCAGGGATAAGGATGTAGTCAACTATCATGCAATAAAGTTATCTAAGGTCACAAGATCGGTCGATTCATTTATGTCCTTTAGATCTACAATTTCACATGCGATCGCTATCATTAAACGAGTTCTATTCAATTATCGTAGCCTATCTTATTAGTCTTAACCCGCTCGGTGTCAATCCTAATTCGCGAGACTAGTTAATTAATTCTGGCCAGTAATCAAATAACTAGAATTAAAACGATAATCAAACGATAACCATGCAATTGCAATTCAATTAATTAATCTACCCCTTCTAACAATCCTAGATCCCCTTTCAACCCTAGAAAGGAATTTAGCTACTCATAACAATATAAATAACAACATTAATAAATAAAGTAAACATGATTAACAACAATGAAAGGATGAACAAAGAATAATTAAGGAGCTAGAAGTAACTAATCAATATATATATATATAAAAGAGGCTTTTTTCAAGGCACCAGAGGCACTCCAACTTTGTAGGAACTCTTCTTTTTTTTTTCTTTTTTTTTTTTATTATTATCATTAATATCAATTATGACAACTAATATCTTCTTGGAATTAGTGATTGGTTATGTATCATCAAATCAAAAACTGATTTCAACGTCTGTAATTAAATATGGTCAAATTCATAACCTGTAACCATTTTAAATAAATAAACTAATTACCTATTTCAAAATTTTTAATCATTAAACAATTCCTTCAATATATTGAAATAGTCCTTATTCTAATCAAACACCTCTTTTTAAATAATTAACAAATATAGTTTCCTCTAATCATACGTATGAACTAGAATATTCCTAAATATATGACAATTCTTCCATATAGAAACAATACTCCTAATCCGACTCAAATATAGCTCTGTCAAATACTATATAAAGAACCCTTCAGCCATTAGAAACTCATAACCAATCTCATACAGCACTTCAGCCATCAGAAACTCATAACCAATCTCATACAGTAGTAGTATCCTGAGAAGAAGCAAACATGGCTCCAAGGTACGTCTATGACTTTTTTTTTACCTGCATTAGATTAGATTAATATTAAATATTATTATTGTATCAGTAAAATAATTCTGATAATAATGCATCAATTCGGATATTCAATTGTCAAGTACGTGTAATCATAGTATACTCTAATCAGTTCAATTATCAATGCGCATCAATTCGGATATTTAGCATCAGCTCTTTATTAATCTGCCAGTATCAAACTCAACAGGTCATATTCTCTAATAAAGGAACTGAAACTAACCCCCAACGATAACGACGACTCAGACAGGAACGACTGGAAAGTTCAAGTACGTGTTACCAGACTACGCAAAGTGTTCAACCCATCGAAGAAAACTGAACTGCTTTATATATCCATGGTCCTTATAGATGAAGAGGTATCGACTACTTTAATTAAAAAAAATTCATCTTTTACATTCATATACATATTTATTTAACTAACCTACATCACCATCTAACCTAACACTATGTGATTTTGTGTCAGGGAGAATATGTGCATGCTACTGTCCCGGGATATTTCTGGAATCGCTCCCAGGCGAAACTTTGTGACGGGAAGATCCACTATCTTTTAACTCTCTTCTATGCATATCTTATAACCCACTTCTATAATGTTTGGTATTTTTTACCCACTTCTATGACTCCAAACTACCTCACAGGGTTCAACAGTTTATCAACATCCACATCAAGCAGCTTATACCTGAACCTAGATATTCCCGAAGTAAACACACTAATTACTACTTTCAGGTAAATCTAAACACTCCCCCTAAACCTCTCTTTCTATTGTTTCTCATGTCCATATAAAATATAACTAATTAATTATTGCTGCAGTGAAAAGAAAGGGGACCCAACACAGAAAACAATTATAAGTGATACAATCCAGAAGACCATTGCCAGCCTCCTGGAACACACAACAGCCAGTTACACTGAGGTAAGACGACTCCCTCATACTGTCCTAGCCACGGCTTTATCCTCCAAACCTAAATAGTTGTACTATCTAATATATTGATTACGATTATTCAATTTAATTCACTTCTCTCTTAATTACAGGATCTCATATGCAATTGTGTCGCCAAGGTGAAAAGTATTGTCATGGAAAAGCCATGGTACTACCAGTCATGCTTCGGGTGTACCAGCAAGCCAAAACGAAGAGTCCCAACGCAAAATAGTTCAGACCTCTGGTGTGACACTTGCAAAAAAGCAAGTGAGACACAAACAATAAGGTACAGACAGGCTAACTATTAATACCTATAATAATGACCTAAGTATCTAATTGTCTTTCTACTGCCGACCCTTTTTCAGGTACCGCATTGAGTTAAAAGTCCAAGATGCCAGTGTCAGCTCTACCACAACATTTGTTCTATTTGACAAAGAAGCAAAAAGAATTGTTGGACAAGATGCACTTAGTCTACATGACTCCCTGCCAATAGAGGTATCTATATGTCTTCCTATCTCCTATTGCGTTTCTTAACCTTTACTCAAGCAAAATTCCATAAAGCTCTTCTTTCCTAAAACCTAGGACGAAGATGATGAAGACTACAATCATGTTCCAGAACTACTTCGCAACACTTTTGTTGGAAATGAATTTTGTTTCAAAATAAAGATTGCTTCAATTAACCACGGTGCAAAGAAAAGAAATAGCTTTAACATCATCGACATCACAGAAGATACTACTAGAGAGGTAATTGTTATATCCTCATTAATCTTCTGAAAGTTAGTACTTCAACACTAACCACAATTTTAATATGAACAGACCCGTTCCGAAGCAAATATACGATTAAAACGGCCACGTCAGGGTCAAGTACTAGACGATTCAGAAGATGAGGAACTGACTAGCCCTGAAGATGATAACTGAATAAAAACAAATCCAGATACAAAGTTAAAATATAATGAACTATTTGTCAAACAAACACTTTCAATATAACCATCCTATTTTCATATTTGGTACAATATCTAACAGCAATCCACAATATGGAGTAATACCTATCCGCCTATCTAAAAATTGATCCGTCAAGAGCGTTCCCAAAATAAAAATGTTGCACCCGTCAACGCAATATAGAGCAAAATCACTTAAAACTAAGCCGTGAAATGGTGAAGGCAAATCGTTTTTCAAATTTTAAAGCATGCCTGGGCACAAATGTAAACAATATTAAAGTACATGGTTCATCATCTGAAACCGTCTAGGGAGACAATATACAGCACAGAAAACCATTCCATATATTTACCCATACAAGCCTCAAACATTCAAATCTGAGGTCAATTCTGTCGTAAGTATCACATCATTGATTTATATAGCAACCACACCAAGGACTCACAATATCATGGTTTTAGGAGTGGCGTAGCTGTATTATACCCCCTCCTGTTTTGAGTGTTCTTCCCCTTTATTTAATTTATGTGAGGAGTATTATATTGAGAAGGAAGGCCACTCAAAATAGGAGGGAGTATAATTAAAAACCCCGACGATGAAACTAATTAAAGAATAAGACGCTACGACTGAAAACAACCTTAGAATTATATATTCATAACGACAACAATAAAATGACATTAAGATGGATACAGAAATGAAGTACGTTAACAGAAAGCGAGCTTTACTTGCGACAGATCGGACCAAGGAGTTGTTTTTTGTACATGCATGCAGTATGAGGCTTATCATTGTGATTTGAGAATTATATAAACACTCAAAAAACAAATCGATATCAAGGTAATAAACATGCAATCGTTTCCTGTTACAAACGAAAGAGCTAATGCAGCAAATTAACCGGAAAAGACGAGTGATAGGTAAATATGGGATACTAAACAATCAGACGGGGTTAAATAATAAACATTTTGACATCGAGAAAAGGTTCGACTGCAGGAAAATGTTTGGATGTTTGACGGAGAGTAAATAAATAACTATCGATTTAAGATAGATCGAATCCATTTACAAGGGATGAAACGATCTAATGGAAATATACGAAGAACTAACACGAATAATCAGGAAATGTTGCCATTTTGATAAATTCTAATCAACAACGAAATGTAAATACCTGGATTCCGTATTCGAGGCAGCAAAGTACCCATCACGAAGTAAAGTAAACTCGAAAGAAATAGTGGGAGATGGAGGTGATCAGACGACGTACACCGTGGCGGTCGGTTTAAAGCGGCAAGATGTGGCGCATGCAATGAAGTTAGGTGACGCGATCTAATTTTGGGGTTTAGGGTTTCACAGTTATAGGAAATAGAAAGAGATGAAATGGATGAGTTGTGGGTTAATGAATGAAATGTTATATTAAATCAATTTAATTACACGTAGGTTCATAACAACACGAATTAGTACCGGGGCTGAAATATAATCGGTTTGTTGGTTTGGTGGTACGGTTTATAATGAACGGTAGTAGAAAAGGTAGAGTTGACAAAAATAAATGAAGCGATATTAAAGTGACGGTATTTTCGGGTAGTGCGTCAGGTTTATTCTTGATCAACTTCAACAAAAGCGGATAATTCGATTATATATCTTATATACATTATATAAAGGGACTCTGGAATATACAAATGGTTATGTAACGAGAGCGATTTTTCTTTAAGAGTTAAGAAGAACGATTAATTGGGTTAGATACACCCGAGTAAACACGGTTTATAAAATCAATTGGGGACAAGGTGAGTAAATCAATTAAAAATAAATCTAAAATCAAAGAGTTTTCAAATACGAAGATTGTTAATAGCAATGACAAGTCCTGCCAATGTTGGTAAAATAAAAACAAAATTAAATTTGAATCAATATATCAATATTATTTTCTTAAATAATATATTTTATTATCGTCTTATAAGTTAATTGTTATAGAAAATTAATGAAAACACATTAATGTAGACCCGTGCATCGCACGGGCATGAAATCTAGTTGAATAACAAAGAAAGATTTAAGAATACCAATTACAAGCTTGAACTAAAGACAATCGTCTTGATGAATAAAATCCAGAGGCAAAGTAAACTAATTTAGGTTTTCTAATATTAAAGCATAAAAAGCATAGCTAATTGTGAAAGACGAGCTTTCCTTTTATAATACAAATCTAATAAATTAAGTTAACTAGTTTAGGAAAATACGAAAAAGCCGTCAAAATACTAGGTTGCTCGATCGAGCAAGGGACTTCTGCTCGATCGAGCAACAGTCACTACGACTCGGCCGAGCAAGGGCTTCTGCTCGGTCGAGCACCCCTTCAAAATGGTTTGTTTCTTCGATTTTCTTCATTTCTTCTCCTTCGTTCTCGATTCCCGTCCCTAACCTTCCACGATCCGACTCCGCCATGCTTCATATCTACTCAAAAAGCTCCAAATGCATCCAATCTGCATTAAAACATAACAGAAGCGGCAGAAACGATATTCTAGCTAAAATAGCATAGAAATAAGCAAGGAAAGACGGTAAAACGAGTTATATGTGTCTAAGGGAAGAATAAAACATGTATATAAATAATGATCATCAACTAGGATACTTCATCTTCAAATTGACTTCTATTAACCTATATCTCCTCACGAATTAAGGAAGTAAGTTCATCGTTACTATTGACAAAAAACAAAGAAAGGTTCATCATATTTGTAAGACACATTTTCCTCTTAAACAACTATTTCACCATTAGTGTAACAACATAAGGGATAATTAGTTTTCTTCAATTTTCTCCATCTTCAAACTTTACCTATTATCAAACTAAACAAGCTAAATAAACAACTAGTAACACCAAAATCAAACAAATGCGCAAAATATATACTAATTGTACAAACTTGGAACTTGACTTATTAATCCAACTTCAATATAAAACTAACTAGATTTAAAGGTTATATGCAAGTGGATAATACCTTGAAGGAAGTTAGGAAGAGATATGAAGTTGATTAAGGTAGTTTTGGGGGATAAATTTGATAAATGGCGATTTAGGTCTGGGGTTCTAATTTGCTGATTTTTTGGGATTTTAGATAAATAAGTGGGGAAAGAGAAATCTCGTGAACTTGGCTGGAGTTTATGCTTTGGCTTCTATTTTAGTGCTCTTGTCAGTCGCTGAACCATTCATTAACTGAGTTCCTAAAACCCAAAAAAAATGACTTCATTTCTTAAAAATTATAAACTTGCTGACGTGGACCCATTTGGTGTAAATAAGTTGGAATGAGCCCCATTTTTGTAATTAAGTATTTTTTTAACGCCAATTAAGAAAAAAGTTCGACAATTTTTTGTTGGTCGGACTTAATGTATAGATGCAACTGCACGCCTCCCCATACCTGGTTTAATATTCCACTTTATAAACGAAGGTGGTGAGATTTGTACCCATATCAAGAAATCATCTCAAACAAAAATTTAAGGCAATGATAGCAGTCACAAGATCAATAGTATACTCTAACATGGTCATCTAACTCAAAACAAGGCTGGATGTATATATGCATCAATGAACGAATAAGTTAGAAAAGTAAAGTGCAGTATAGGAAACAAGGAACAGGACAACAAGATTTGTACGTGAAAACCCTTAAATGGGAAGAAAATTGTTGGTACTTAGAGGCAATTAATAGGATGATCGAAACTGCAAAAGACAATAATTCGATACCCGGAATAATTTATAACTTAGATATTTTGTAGAATCACGTACTAAATACGCTTTCCTCCAAGAAATAATCGACCCTATTACATGCCCCGGGTTACACGATTGTTCTTGTGGGATAAGACTACAATGTTACACACTCTTAATTCCGGCACTTGAATTTAGAGTAAGAGACAATGGAGTATTATAATTGCATTATCTTTACAAAGGAGCAAGAGATTTTTTATCTATCTCTCATGAATATAATATAGTAGTTCTTTTTCTATATGTTTTCATAAAATGACATAAAGGATATTTATATCATTGCAACTTTTTAGACAAGTTTGAAAGTTACAAAATAAATAACTGACAAAACATTACATCCCATTTGAACTTATGTGATTTATACCTTTACTTGACTGAAACCGTTCCGCAAGATCGAAATAGCTTATGTGAGCGTGTACTCCACACTCCCCGAACCCACAATATATATAGCTTCCCGATCTCACCCTCCTTTGAGCCATTTCCCGACTACACTAAATGACCGGCGATTCACTTAAATCACCAACAAAAATCACGGGCTTCAAGCCAGAAGGGGATTTCACTATGATTGTTGCGTAAATGTAAACAATGTCTAAATAATGAAGTATTTGCTTATGGTTGAGTTGTAAAAGTGTTGCATGGTCACTATTTAACCAAAAAATGGTCACATTTTGATGGGTGAGTATTAACAAAAGAGTTAAAAGTACAAAATAATATTGAGAACTTTGGGAAGCACAATCCGCAGTCGTCCTCCTTCCTTTTCGGTTCTTTTTCTAAGACGGACCTAATATGTTTGAGTTCGACGACTTGAACCCAGCAAGTTCTCTCTCTCTCTCTCTCTCTCTTTCTCTCTCTCTCTCTCTCTCTCTCTCTCTCTCTCTCTACGTTTGCTATTAGTCTTAACGTGTCAAGGTCGTGTTAGAAGGTGTCAGACGTGTTAGGACGTGTCGGACACAAGACGTGCCGGAGGTCCGACATGTCGGAGTAACACAACATGAGAGCAATATGCTCTGGTTTATGGTTGAAATAAACACAAATAAATAGAAAACAAGGACCTGATACAAACCCCAAAGTGAGTTAGCAAACACAAAATCCTTTACAATGGCTAGAAAGAGCTACAATTGTACAGGACCCCAACCAAACTTCTATTATATCCAAAATCAACAGAAAACAAGCCAAGTTGGGTAGGAATGCATCCAACATCAGTACACATTACACAGCGTATCAAAGTAAGTATAATATTTACATTAGCAATATGAAGAAAAGAGATTTATACAAGCACAGTACAATTAAGCTGTAGCCACTGGGTCGGCTTCTGGAGTTGGCTTATCAGCTGCCCGATGCCACTGATGGAGATTACTTCAGTGCATCTTTACCTCCCTTACTGTCTTTGACGTCATTGGACAGCTCTGGCTTGGGTGAAGTCATGTGAGGCGGGGGTGTGTGCTTTAGCTTAAGTAATACATGTCGCATCCTTGACATGTCGGTGGGCTTTCCAGGCTTTGGGCCTTGGATAACAGTAATAGATGCTTTCTTGTCTTTGTCCTCTTTCTTTTTACCCCTCTTCTCAATGGTGGGGACCTCGTGCGGAATTAGCTCGGCGATTGCTTTCCAGTACTGTTTATCGGCTTCTTTATGGAACTTCTCTTGATTCACCAAGTATACCTGCTCAAAACCAGATTAATTAAAGAGGGTGATGGAGTTAAGAAAAAACACATTTTGCAGCAATAAGGAAAAAAGAGGCTACATTCTCCTTGTCCCGATTGTTAATATGGTTGGTCACAGTGTTATGTATCTTCTTCTCCATAAAAACACGTTTGTACTCGTCAGCTTCTTCAATAATTTGCATTCTCAATTCCTTTTCATTCCTCTCCTTCTCCTCCAGTCTAACGGCATTTTGACTGTGCATTGAAAATGATTTCTTACAAAATAGATAGATTCACAATGGTGGTAGATGTTGTAAGCAATATCATTGTCAAACTAGCTGTTATATAGCGCAGCCTGCAGCTCTAACCAACAATCACCAGAACACTTCTAGAGTCATACTCACATAAAACATGGGTAGCCGCCAACGGGAAAGTCTACGCTTGTTAGTTTTCACAAAATTAATAAAATTCAGCATGGGTATTGAATGCAACGCCGTAGACATCATACTACTAGATTTTTCAGTCAGAAATTAGAAACAGATAACTCAAAGCCGACACAATTCGCAACGGATAAAAGAAACCTACATCGCATGTACTACCTCAAATCTAATATTTGTATTTAAACTTATGTGTATTTTTCTGCGCTTTTTAAAGTTTATAGGTTACATTTTAATGTTTTTGTCACGAAAAACTTAAATTTAACTGAGTTTAAATGTAATGTTATTGAGTTATATTATAATTTTTTGAGCTTAATGTTTAAGTAAACTAACCTACAAACTTTATACTCCCTTCTAGTCACTCATTTCTTCCCCTTTCCCTTTTACACAAAAATTAAGGAAATGAATTTGAACCACACAAAACACACTACCCCACATACAAATGAATTTAGACCACACAAAACACAGAACCCCACATCCAAAAAGGGAAAGAGGGAAGAAAACCCGACTTACCAATAAGGAAAGAGGGAAGAAATGACCGACTAGGAGGGAGTATTAAACTCGTAATCTTTAAAACAAAACTCAAAAACTTTATCATAAAGCTCAAAAACTACACAATTGGTGGTACATCAGATGTATAATTTACTGATTCGCCGCTACGAGGTTTAGTTTGCAATGTATGTGTATCAAAAATTGCCAAATTTTGCAACAGAACACATCACAAAGTGTTCAATTGCAATTAGTTTGCAATTATCCATATCAATACTTGAAATGCAACTAATTTTCAACAAAGTCAGACAAAAACATCTCTCACAAAAATTAATCACAACATCTCAACTTATATTAGCTCCAACTCCAATCAACTTGAATGTAACGACGAATCGCTGAGTCAACTCGCAATTACGCATCTAAAATCAAGCTAAAAAAGTAAAAAAAGAAGTAAGAAAAAGAAATACCGACGCCATTCGCGAAGAGCGAAGCCTTCATCGTGCATGTGCATCTGATCAGAGGAATTGAAAACGTCGTCGTACGGAGCACCGTTACCGTTAGGGTTACCAACGGTCTCCTCCGCCATATAAGGCGGATTCCCGGCGTTGACGTTTAGGTGACCATCGTTGAAGGGGCGGTCGGAAGAGGTTTCGCCGTCGGTGCTAAACGTGTCATATGATGACATTTTTATTTTAAGTGAATTAGTAGTCCACTTGCTTCGATGCTGTTTGTTTTAGGGAGGACACAGTATTTGACTTTGGGTTGGACAACCATAAAAATGACTATTTAACTCCTTAACTCTATTTTATGGTAAAATGACGTTCTTTATGTTTTAACTAGTTTTAACCCCGTGCAAAACTGCACGATCTGTTTTTATGAGAAATAAAAAAGATATTATTAACAAAACATACATAATTTAATTGGGTGAAATTTATGAAATAAGCCACATAATCTAATTGGGTGAAATTTATGAAATAAGCCAATATATTTTACAAACAATAATTCTTGGTCAGAGTTCAGGCATGAATATTCACGTCCAAGTCTGGTGTTAGACGGATTTTTATGCCTAGTTCAAATTTTAGTGTTTTTTTATAGTAAATTTTAATATAGAAGTTTGAATTATCATCGTTGATAGATTAATTTTTCAAATCATTCTCGTTATTCGTTATAATTTATATTTGTTGAATTTATTTTTTTTGTTTAATTTGTAATCTCTTCAATTTATTTTTTGGTAAATCTATTGTGATTTTCATTTAAAATAGTAAAAAAAATAGATAGAAAGTATCCCCGCTGTCTCAATTATTTGTGTATATTTTATTACAATATCCAAGATAAAGTTTAAAAAAATGACTGAGGCGGATGGAATCATATTTAAAAGTTAAGGCTAAAGTTGGGAAAGTAGGAAAAATGTCAACGACGCATAGTTTTTTGTTTATGTTTTATAAAAAAATCTGCAAATATTTTCAATAGGTTTTTCGAGTTTGAGTGTATTTGGGTCAAAATAAATAGTGAAAAAAAAATGATACACATGAAAAAAAAGTAAAGTAATAAAAGTAAAGAAGTGGGGTCCACTACTATGTTTTGATGAGGTGGCTTAATGCGGAGGCTTTAAATGTTTGTGTTTTAATATATAGGGGATTGTATCAATGATGTAGTAAATTAGTTGTGTAAGAAGAGTGTCGATCTCAGGGACGGTTGTTGTTTAGAAGTGATCTAAAAGTCTACTAGAGTCTCTTGCAAGTTGCAAGTCACAAAATAATTATGAGTTTGGGTTTGTTGACTAAATTAAGATAACAACAATTAAAAACAATTAAAAACGACGAAAGGAGCCTAAGACGAGAAAGATAATCAAATATGAATCAATAAAAGGAAGGTCTAGGATTGGTGGGTTCAAATGGGTAATTTGGGTTCTAGTGAGTCGGGTTCATAGTTGATGGGTAGTCAAACTTGGGCGCGGTGGATTGAGACTCTCGAACTTACAATCCCCCCCATATACCGAACCAAGCTAGCTCTCGCGTACCCACGGTCGATATACCAACTATATGCAAATCCTAACAAATTCCAAGGTTATCGATCTTACGAAAATGTATGATAAACATGAATCATGCAAGTTTGTCAAGCAAGCATTTCATCAAGCATATGGTATGCAAAAGTTGGAAGAAAGACAATTAATCAACAAATCAACCCAACAAACAAAGATGAACCCTATCAAAAACCCATTATCCCCCACTAATCCTAGATTAATCACTACTCACTCATATTCAAAGGGAATTCAACATTTACTAAGGATTGCAAAATGAAATCAATAACAATAAACATTTTCTAATTAACAATAAGTATATAACAAGAATTGAAATGAAAACTTAATTAAAGACAAGATTAAGTAGAGGAATTATACCAACTTGGAAAAAGATGAGAACTTTGATATAAATACCAAGATTTTGTCACAAATCTTCGAATATAACCCAAGTTCATACACTAAACCAAGTCGAAATCACTAATTAACCGACTAATTTGCTTAATTAAGGAAGATTAATAAAAGATTAAATACTAATTATATGAAAGTTTCAGATCTAGGGTTTCGTGCCCTTTAATTACATGAGAGTGTCTATTTATAGGTTTACAAAATGAAGGAAAGATGGGCCTCGAGAAGCTTCATGGACTGGCCAAGTCACGACCGTGAAATGGGTTTCACGGTCGCGAAACACGTCTCACGACCGTGAAACTGCAAGTCACGGTCGTGAAGGAATTGGCAGAGCAAGGTCATCTTTCACGGACAAGTCACGACCGTGAAGTGCATTTCACGACCGTGACTGAGCTTTCACGACCGTGAAACCAAATGCACGAAAATCCTTCTTTTTGGAAAAGCATCTCACGACCGTGAAATGCCTTTCACGCCCGTGAGATGCTCATTTCCCTTCTTCCTTAGCTTGACTTTGTTGTTTCCTTCCCGGTTTCGCTTGCCTTGACTCGGGAGGGCTTTGGCGCATCGAGTAGGGCCCCCCATGTTGGAGTAAGTGTCCTCCACAATAGTGCATTTATATAATAAATCTCATTTGGAATATACGTGGCATGATTAGTATATTTTGATACTCCACGTCAGTTGATTAACGTAAATCGGTAACGCTTGGCTGACTAGAGTTTGACGTTATTGTCGTATGACGGTGGTAATCAACTGATCCCTTTAGGTCACACCTATAGGATGAGACCCAAATAGAATACTAATTATTTGTATACGATACAGTTTAATTAGAGCATTACATATAGTTGATATGTACGTTTAGTTACGAGAGTTATTTATTGGAAATTGAGTTGCGAACTCATTCCACTTAAGTTTATTAGTCAATTATACGATAACTGACTGAATAAATTTTACGTCTTATTTAATACGATTAAATAAGATTTTATTTAGTGATTAATCGTTAATTCATTAAATTAGTTGAGGTTATGCATATATTTTGAGGTAGAGGTAATTAGTTAATTATATTTACAAGGAGTTGTAAAATAAATTAACTAGACATTGTGGGACCCATTATATATTGATATAATAGTAAAATATCACTTAAAAGTTAAGTATATATATTACTTATTAATTTGAGTCATATAATTGTTATATGATCAAATTAACACTTAATTATACAAGATAATTAAGCATATGATTTATAAGTATTTGTGAGACAAATATCAAAAATCAAAATGGTCCATTATGGACACAAGTGGACCGGTTTTGAGTAGGTAAAATCATTAGTGACTTTACTCTACCAATTCTACACTCCTTCACATGATAATGAATTGTTATGACACAATCATCATGACAATTACTACCAACACTCAAAGTCTTTTGCATGTGAGTAAAAGAAGCAAAATAAGAGCCATATATGGCTCAAAGTGACCGGCCAAAGAGGCCTTCATATTGAACAATTGTTGTTCAATTTCATCATCACTTCAATTCATTATGCTTATTCTCACTTCTCTTTCAAAACTCAACTTCTCTCTAAACTCTCATATATACTAATATTCTCTACATATTACTAGTGTAGTAATACAATAATATTAGTAGTATTTATCTTACTTATTATCTAGTTAATAATAAGGTAAGATTATTTGAGTTTAATCTTGGGTGCAACAAGAAGGAGACCTTCTACTTTGGAGGTTATTTTTGGAGGATCATCCACTTAATTTCATACTCAAGAACAATAACAAAGAGTTCTTATTGTGCCCATATTGAACCGAAAAATCCCAATGTAAGGATGTTTTGGTCTTATCTTTTCTTTTATGCTTTTATATTTGCATGCATGATAACTAGATCCTAAATCATTAACTTAATATAATTTAATGAACTAATTAGAGGAGTCTAATTAAAGGTCTAGGACTTTCATGTGGTATCAGAGCTCAATTGTTACATGCATGTTGATTTTAAGCATTAAAATCGAGTTATAAGATAACTTGGGTAAAATTGAAAATTTGTGTTCAAAGTTGGTTTGCACGAAATTTTTGATTTGCATGCATACCTACTGACCTCAAAATGGTTGTGGTCAAATTTGGTGATTTTATGGATTAATTTGCTATTTATTTTGATTTATGGCCTTTAAATCATGTTAATATGCATATTTTATGTTAAAAGTTAACTAAAAATAGTTGCATGTTTATTCTGGCTATGAAATTTTGATATGACCTCACATGCATGTTGTACATACTGTATGTAAAATTTCATGACTTTTAATTAAGTTTTGCATGATGATTGATTTTTATAAGATAAAAGTCAATAAAGTGAGATCATTATGTTTATAAAATTGAAACGTCCTTTTCTGGTCTTGAAAATTTTTGGTACATTTTACATTCTGATGTTGATACTCTTGGTGAAATTTCATAATTTGTTTCACTGTTTTACTATATTTAATGGTTTTTATTTGATAAAACTATTAAATATGAAGTTATTTGTTCATAAAATTAATTTAAATTTTTTGAGCAAATGTTTTTTATTTTTAGAGTTCCTGGACATGTTCCAGAATGTACAAAAGTTTTGGTTTCAAATTTTATGATGTTTATATTTTATTTTGGTTTTAATTCATAATTGTTATGATTAAACCGTAATATTTAGCAAATGAAATCAAATCGATCTAATTAATGACAAACAAAATTAGTAGTGACTAATTTTGAGTTCTAAAACAGTTTAGTTGATTAGTTTGAACTTAAATACGATTTAAGTGTTGATTATTGATTTTTAATGGGTAAAAATCGATAAAATCCATAAAACCGAGCTAGAATGAGCATGATAAGAATCAAGGGCGATTTTGGCATGATTTTTTACAGCATTTTATTTATGTTGTTATTGTTGAATGAATGAATGTCATTTGTTTAATTTTTAATGCAAGTTGTACCTAGTATGGCCTAGATTATTTTAATCGGTATTACCCGTAATGTAAGGGAATAACGATTCGGTTGTAATTTTATTTGCGATCTCGTATCGCCGTTTGTAATAATTTAATTTCATTTTTAGATCAAATATATAATAGTAATTTTATTTGTATCTTTTTGTAATTAATTATTATGAAGACGAAGATTCCCGAAGTCGGTGTTCCAAAAGACGGTGCCATGAAGAGGCTAGGGGCCAAGGAGTTGGTTTCCGATTTTGTAATCTACTAGTTAATTAGATTAGCTAGGTGGCCATACTAGGATTTATTATTTGCTTGCTTTATGTTTTCCGCACATGCCAAAATCGCCAACATGCATCTTTAATTCTCGATTGTCAATTCAAAGTTATTCAAGATTCACCGACTTAGTTCGCTTATAGGGAATTAATAACAAAATTGACAAGACCTCTCACATAACTTAAAAAAAAAAAAAAATTGAGATTTAGCCTTACCAATTAGTAACACCTATGAACCCCGTGTTCATTAGGGCTACCACGCTCGTGGGTCCCTTTTTACCTCGGGTAAGTAGGTGATGCGATCACAAGCCAAAACTGGATTGGACTCAACGAGATAAGCGTTATCTTGGAACTACGAGATGGATTTAGTTGAAATCTGTCAACCAAGAGTTCTAAGTGTAGAATTAGTCAAGTATTGACTTACCATTTTTTAGATAAAGGTAGCATGCGATGACTATTTTTGTCTAAAGATGGGTCTTGGAATCACTTATATAATTTCGTGAGGGGTCATTATATGAGTGACTTGTTAAAATTGTTTTACAAGTAAATTATATTTAAGCAATGAATATTTATTTTCCGTTGATATTTATTTTATACGCGCAAATGACAAATATTTTATCCTTCTACGAACTTGTAAATCCGTTCAATCGTGGAAAGGAGTTTCCATTATTTTATACGGTAGCATTTTGATTGCGATCTCCGTTTAAACCACCGTAGCTAAAGACAAAATGAATTTTATCTTTTGATCCTTATATTCACCATTGCAAATATCTCTTATGAAGTGTAAATGAATAAGTCACACTTAGTCAAAAGCGTTTTGAATATTTAGTGACGCCTTCCTATAACAATGGTACATCAAATTTTTGCTCCAAAGAAAATATTTGTATTTTGGTGTGTCGTCATAATGCTCCTTATCGAGGCTTACCTCAAAAGAGGCCAAATCAGTTGGGACGACTAGGTTAATCGATTTATTTGAAATCATGAATAATCAACCGTAGACACTTCATGAAAGTTTTATCCTTTTGAAGGAAAAACCATGAATGAAATGAAGAATAGTCTTCACAATAATTCTAATATACTTGTCTAAATAGAGATTCATGAAAGTGAGTGGGAGCACAAAGAATGATGTTTATATTCTTAACTGTTAAGACGATGTTCAAGAGTAGGTTGGCTAGACTTTGACAAAAGGCAAGGGAAAAAGGCAAGACTATTTTGAATAGTAAAGTCAAAACCCAAGCAAGGTGTCAAACCCAACTTTTGACGATTCTATTTTACAGTGTAGGACACAAGAAAAGAATTTGCCCCAAGTTTTCTAAAGAGTTAGAAATTGGGTGTACTATTTTCACCCATAATATCTATATGATCGACATTTATTTTGCTAAATGCAATTTTTGGGTATTAGATACCCATTATGGTTTTCATCAATGTATTCAATGCATATAATAATGATTCGTGCGACGACTAACCATGATTAAATGTCGACCTACAAGGAAAATATAACTATTGTAGTTATAATGTGATCAATCTAGTTTTCGATTTAGAGGTATACTTTAATAAACGTTATTATGAACATGACCTCTAAATAAAGAATATAGTATCCACTTTAGTGTACGACACAAGTGTTTCACTTTTGTGAATGAAACAAGCGTTGTATCTTTTTATGCCTTTACTTGGTCCATGGTTATAACCATATCAATCAAAGGTAATTATATTCTTGACCTAAACTGAAAATTACTTGTCATATAGATTGAAAAAAGGCTCAAAATTGGTGACCCATGTCTAATCTTAATTCTGGATTGTGTAGCACATTGAGAGGCTAGTATTAACCACTATCCCTAAACCATCTGATTTTGAATCTTATGGTGTGTGCGAATCTTGTATTCAAGGCAAGATGATTCGTGCCCTTTTGTTAAAAAGGAAATCGAACTAGTAAGTTATTGGCCCCATTACATAAGAATACGTGTGGTCCAATAACAAACACAACCAGAGATGGTAATGATTACTTCACTTGATTTACCGACGATTTAAGTATATATTATGTTTGATTCTACTTAATGAGGTGCTAAAGAAATCTTTGAAAAGTTCAAAGAGCTTCAATGTGAAGTAGTTACCCACTAAGAACATTAGATCAAGGACTTACGACTAAATCTTAACTTACATATCTAAGTATTGACTTTGATTTTCACCAAAAGTATTGTCAAATGGTTTCACAAGTTAACTTCTCTAACACACATTATTAGATAAGGTGTTGTTGAATAGAGAAACAGAACCTTATACGATATGGTTTTGTCTTTGTCAAGTCAAAATGAGCCATTTGACTAACCTTGGGATCTTAATATTTTTGTCTGCTATTTCTTTTCCCACCATATTAAAACACATTTAAAACAGTCTGATTTCATTACATATACGATATGGGTAGGTAGCGTACCTAATTTATAAGTTATTTGAATGAAACAAGTGCTCAATAATCCCACATTGACCACGAGAACAAAGCGTTTGTGACTCGTAATGCTGTCTTTCAATAAAAATACGATTATTTCTTGATAAGACAGAGTGGGAGAAAATGTTTCAAGAGCCACAAACTGAGCATATGGTCCGAAAAAAAGTTTTCCTCATTGCTTGTTTAGTATTTGTTTCTTCGGAACCTAGGAGGTCAGGTGGAATTTTATCACTCCTTAATAGCGATGAATTCTAATCTGTGACTTATAAAAGACTGTTTCTAGTCCTAACTTCTTGCTATGGCTTAGAGTCATGTGATTCGTAATGGACTCCATGCATGATGGTCAGGTATGTGACCTGGTAAATTTTACTTGAAGAAGTAAAACCTCTTCAATGTAAATTGATTTTAAGATCGAAATTTGCATGGATGAACATTAAAATGTTTCAAAAGATAAATTGGTAGCCAAAGAGTTTTGCACCAACCTTATTTCTTCGATCCATTCGAATATACTTAGCGATTGCAGTATATCATAATAGTATGATGTCAAATGGATCTCAAGAACCACCTTCTTGAATACGATTCTAGAAGATGTAGTATATTTTATATTCACTTGTGGGTTCGTAGATCCTAATTATCCTAAGTTAATTTGCAAGCTTAAGAGTATGTCTTAAGTAAGCACTAAAGCGTTGGTGTTAGTGTGTCAATCATGTTGTAAAATATTTCTCGATATCTCGAGGAATTATGTTTATACATGAAGTTTAGTGGGAGTAATATGGTTTTCATCAGTCTTATATGTGGAGACATATTGATCATTTTAAATGATGGAAGATTTTGGAGAAGTAGATTACATCTTTTAGATATCCGGATTTGTGGAGATAAATCTAAAAGGATATTAGCATTGAGTCAAAATTCTTATATTGATAAGATCTTTGACTAGTTCAAGAAAGTTGAACACATAATAATTGATTCCTTTTGCTTCCGCTGCGGGATCAATTATATACGTTGTGATGTATACTCAATCCGACATTTCGCATGCTTTGAGTATGACGACTCATTTGCAATCAAATCCAAGTGAGAGTCACTTGATAGCCATAAAGAACATCCGTAGTACTTGCGAAGGACTAAAAGATATGTTCCATGTGTTTGAAGTTTAAAATGAGTTGCGTGTAAGGGTTACACAGACTTCAGTTTCCAAACTGATCAAAGTGATTTGAAATCACGAGCTGGCTATGTTTTATAGAAGATTTATCTGTTGGAAGAGTTTCAAGCAGAAAAGACTATTGGAAAGGTTCCAAGTAGGAGTGACATTTTAAAATATAAATGTCATGTATCCGCTGGAAATATTCCAGGCAGTTTATCATTGTGGATTTCACAACGGAAATGGAGTACATTGCGTCATATGATGATGCATATGAAGGTAGCTTGGATTCGAGTGTATTGGAGGGACTAGAAGTAGTTCCTATAGTTGTATATCCTATCCCATGATACTGGTAAAACAGTGGGAGCTACATTTAGGCCAAGAGTCCTAAGTCTAGATTCAAACCTAGACGCGTACTCATAAAGTTTTATGTAATATGAGATTACGTAGACAAAGAGAAATAGCAATCAGAACGATGGGAGAGATGCAAGTATTGCTAATCCATTAGCTATGCTTTTGCAGGCTGAACATGATAGTCATGTCATTTCAATGGGATTGAAATATGCACCTGAATTGTTAGAGATTATGAGATATGAAATTATTGATAACGTATCAATTTTTCCAAATATTAGATAATCGCATTCATTGTTAGAGTTTCATTAAAAACTCCTTTATTTAGTTTGACTAAATTTTAATACTTTGTTTATCCGAATTGGTTGAAAGAAAGGTTGAACCCAATTCAAGTGAACAGGATGAACTTAGTGTTTTTGTCCCTAGTCACTCATTTGAGGTGACGTCTCGAAGTGACTAGATTATAAGTCGATCGATGGTTGGTTCAGCACCATGGGGTCATGGAGATGACTGGTCGTTTACATAGACAGACTATGGAGACACTCTGTCGGGCAGTGACCATAATAGAGTCCCTTATCAAAATTGTTGAAGCCTGGTCGTGGCGGGGATTTATATTTTATTCCTATGAGTCGATTCTTTAGACTGGCGACCATTTACCTGAGTCAGTGTAGTTTCCGATTGACTTTGGTTTTTGTCCTAGGTCGTGCCGTGAAAGGAGGTCGATGGACATCTTCTGGGTCATGGTGATCTGCATCATACAGTGTAAGATAGGTCAACAGGAATTGTCCACCCACGTTGGGTATTAACATCTTCGGGCCACTCGAGGAGTAGTAACTGGAAATGCGTGGCCACGCTCGGAAGAGATCTCTGGTAGATTTTACGGTCAGACAGTTACTCTCCCAGATCGAGAAAACCACTCTATTTATAATTTTCAATTGCAAGTGTGACCTGTAAGACACCTTGCAATGAGTGGGAGGATGTGACACAAAAGAGACAAGAGAATCGGTAGCACAAAACTTGTCGAGACAAGTGGGAGAAATTGTAGGAGGAGGAGTCCTCCGCAATAGTGTTGCTACATGCACAACTTGTATCGGACAAGTGGGAGATTGTTGGAGTAAGTGTCCTCCACAATAGTGCATTTATATAATAAATCTCATTTGGAATATACGTGGCATGATTAGTATATTTTGATACTCCACGTCAGTTTATTAACGTAAATCGGTAACGCTTGGCTGACTAGAGTTTGACGTTATTGTCGTATGACGGCGGTAATCAACTGATCCCTTTAGGTCACACCTATAGGATGAGACCCAAATAGAATACTAATTATTTGTATACGATACAGTTTAATTAGCGCATTACATATATTTGATATGTACGTTTAGTTACGAGAGTTATTTATTGGAAATTGAGTTGCGAACTCATTCCACTTAAGTTTATTAGTCAATTATACGATAACTGACTAAATAAATTTTACGTCTTATTTTAATACGATTAAATAAGATTTAATTTAATGATTAATAGTTAATTCATTAAATTAGTTGAGGTTATGCATATACTTTGAGATAGAGGGGATTAGTTAATTATATTTACAAGGAGTTGTAAAATAATCTAACTAGACATTGTGGGACCCATTATATATTGATATAATGATATAATATCACTTAAAAGTTAAGTGTATATTATTTATTAATTTGAGTCATATAATTGTTATATGATCAAATTAACACTTAATTATACAAGATAATTAAGCATATGATTAATAAGTATTTGTGAGACAAATATCAAAAATCAAAATGGTCCATTATGGACACAAGTGGACCGGTTTTGAGTAGGTAAAATCATTAGTGACTTTACTCTACCAATTCTACACTCCATCCAGTGGCGGAGCCAGGATTTGAATTTAGGGGGGGCGAAAAATTTTAGGGGGGGCGAACGACTATTTTCATAAGGCACTTTTAAAAAATTTCGAAAAATTTCGCTTAAATCTTCGAAATTTTCAACCGCCAGGGGGGGCGAGCGCCCCTGCTAGCCCCCCCTAGCTCCACCACTGACTCCATCACATGATAATGAATTGTTATGACACAATCATCATGACA
>JAIUZE010017211.1:0-14108 GCA_022085475.1 Heliosperma pusillum | reverse complement strand
TCTTTACAACCCATTTGGATATAACAAAGCACAAAACGAGTTTTAGAAACTCAAACGATAAATGTGATTATCATATATGAACAATCAACACAATGTTATTGCTTCATATCATATTATCTAAAGTTTATTTCGTCTATGACAATTCACGACGATCTTAGTAAATGCAATAAAGGCTTGGGTAGTGAATATACCATGTATTCATTTATTCCAACCTTGTTAATTGCCTTTTCCTTCCATCCAACGTTATTCCTAATAACATGAATTCATCTATGTACATGTCTAGATCTCTATCTAGTGTTGGGCTCTTTAACTTGAAAGATGCTCCCACTCGTTATCATGATAACTGATAAGTATTTAGGTGAAAGGATCTACCATTAGTTCCTTTTAAACCACCTTATCCTCATCATAATGTACTAGGTCGCTATTTGTAGAATTTATAATGATTGACTCTTCATTCATCCTTTTAGTTATTCGCTTCTTGCATAACAAAAGTACGCCTAGGATTTCGATAAATCCTTATAAGTTTGGAAATTTGGGTTTGTGTAACATTTACCACATTGTAAAATTTTCTCTACCAAACACAAGAATGTATCCCTAGTTCTCCTGGAGAACTCTACGGATGTTCTTGTAGTCTATCCAATGACTCTCATATGGATTGATTTGCTTTTGGCTTGTCATGCTCACAGCATACAATTTATTTAGGTACGTGTATGTATTGGCATACATGATTGGTCTCATGTGATCAACATTTCTTAGGTTCAGTGGATGACTATGACCCTTTCATAGTGATCCCACTTTTATCAACATAAACAACCTATTTATCTTGTCTAATAGCTTAAGGATCTTATCGATATAAGACACTTTTCTAAATGCCAAGCTAAAATCTTCTATTCCACAATAGATTTTGATTTTAGTATACATCTTGCCCTTTTTCATACAACATTAAAATCCAACCATTCCTTTCAAAAAGGTAACACGAATACGTTACTCACAATGAGTGATACGTCATTCACGTGGAAAACAATTTCTCCCACTGAACTTCATGTCTTTACATGATAACTTAAACTTCCACTTAACTTCATGTCAATACATGACATTAATAACTCCCACTTAACTTCATGTCTATACATAATATTTCGACAATTCGAGTGAAAAACTTCTTATGTCTCATAATAGAAAAGATCATCATAACCTCTAGGTAGATACCTTAGGCTTGTGTCATGTACACATCCCTTTCCAAATCCCTATTTGGACATGTGGTTCTTGTTGTGTATCTTGTACACACCTACTATGAGGTATTTCACTGATGATTTGGATCTAAGCATAGTTACGCATTAACTTAGCTTTTGTAGACATCTATATGTCTATCCATGCAACTATAATTGGACAATTCCAAATAAAACATTTTCTTTGCATAGATTCCATTTAGTTTCATAAGTCTCTTATGTTAGAAAATCAAATTTTAAAACTTCTAGGTGGTTTCCACTTACATAAATCAGAATCTTATTATCTCAAGAACATTTTCTTTTGGTCTTGTCACTAGTCTAAGGATTCACCTAAGAACACTTTCTTTTGGTTTCCTTACTAGCCTTAAGTCTAACCTAAGAACATTTTCTTTTGGTTTCCTCACTAGTTCCTAACCAGTTAGATCATTGTGGCTTATTTTCTCCCACTCTATCTTTAGAAAGATACAATTATTTTCTTTAAAGATAGCATTATGAGCCACAAACAATTTTGTACTCATACTCGTGAGGAAGATAGAAGTATCACAACATGACCTTAAGTGATATACTAAAGACTTTATTTTAAAGACATTGAATCTTAGCTTCAATATAGATTAGTTCTATAAGCTAAAGAGGTGTACTCATATTCATGTCAATTAAAATCTTTATAAGTGGTGTGGCCAATTGGTTTGGTAGATTCCCTATTTTGAGTTCAATAACTCAATTTCGACTTAGCAATTGATCTTTCAAAATGAGAATCGAATTCTTAGCCTTTTATTATAATGATTCCATCATCATAATATTTATATGATCAATTTGAGTCGATATAATTTATGTTATTAGTTCAAGTAGAGTATAATGACAAGTTTTAGAATGAAAAAGTTTCCATAAACCGAGTGACTTGGGTTGAAAACCAAGTTACTTATATCCAATTACAACCAAATGTTAGTAAAAGGAAATAACAAATTCCATTGTCAAACAAGGAAATAAAGAGTTTCTAAAACATCTCACAAAATACAACCCAATAAAGAAGAAAACACAAAATAAGTCCAAGCTTTCATATGTCTTCATCCATGGGTGGCTACTTTAGCTTCCCTTTGAAGAACATCTTTAGGCTTGCTTGTCCTTTCCCTTGTCCTTGCTTGGGTGCCCTAATTACAATTAAAAAGGGTAAGAATCACAACTTGTATCTATATACCAAAGTTGAGATCATAACATAAAAGATAGGGATGAAAATTTACCAACAGAAATAATTTTTCCCGCTTTGATATCTCCTAGATACTTTGGGCAATTTCTTTTCCAATGCCCTTCGCCATTACAATAATGACACTTGTCCTCGTATGAGGCACCTTTCTTAGGCTTGGGTGAGCTATTCTCAATAGCTTTTCCTTTGCCTTTGTAGGTGGAGGGCTTCTTTCCCTTGCTTGCACCTTTTTTTGAACTTCCCCTTGCTTTTGTTATTGATGTGAAGTACATCCTTGGTGGTGCTAACATTTAGCCCCATGTCTCTCTCCGCTTGCACAAGCATTTTGTGCCATTCGTGAAGAGAGGTTTGCATATTTTGCATATTGTAGTTTACCCTAAAATGCACATATGCCTTGATTCTCCCCAAGGAATGTAGTACACGGTCAATTACGAGTTGTTCGGGAATGTCAACCCCTTGCACTTTAAGAGTCTCGACATGCTCAATCAATTTGAGTACATGAGGGCTAACCTTTTGGCCCTCTTTAAGATTCATGTCGAAAAACGCGGATGCCGTTTCATATTGAATGATTCTAGGAGTTTCTGAAAACATGGTCACAAGCTTGGCATAGATCTCATAGGCCGTGCTCATCTTTATGGCACTCCTTTGCAAATCGGCCTCCATAGAAAAGATCAAAATATTTTTGATCGCGGAGGCTTCCTTTTGGTACGCCTCATAGGCTCGCCTTGCGGCGCCGGTTGACCTTTCCTTAGGTGTTTCGGGAGAGCCTTCGGTAAGGTAACGAAGCTTGTCGTCACCTTCCGCGGCCAAGCGGAGTTGCGCATTCCAATCGGCAAAATTAGCGCCATTGTTTTCTAACTTGCATCGATCCATAAAGGATCGAAGCCATGAAACGTTTGTGAGAGTTGGAGCGTTGGTATTTGGAGTTGCCATTGCGAATAAATAATATTGACTACAAAAATTAGACATAAAGGAAATGTCAACATTTATCATTTTAAATACTTGTAAACATTTTAAACAAGTTTAGCATTTAAATAGTGACCTCTACCCAACTATTATAAATGATTCTGAGATCCAAACTCATATCAACTTGAGCACGGTAATCCGATTCATCCCTTATTAACATAATTCGGTGGATTAACTCTTTAATCGATTCTACATTAGAACTCTCGGTCGATAATATTACTTTAATATTTATCTTAAGCCCGGAACACATGCGGCTACGGTCGCGAAACCTTCCGTTGAGCTCAATCCAAATTTCGAAATAATAACCTTTATTACCCCACTTACCCAACGTAACAAGTTTAGCACCCCGGTGAGCCGAGCCTACTTCCTTGCGAAATTGGAATTCATGGGTTCTATATTTGGTAAGGCTTGATCTCAATTATTTATTATGAGAGGTCATGTCAATTTATAATCTATCATGTTAAAGTGAACTGAATCGATGATTTAACGATTATTTTAATTTGACACGGTCGAATACTCGATGAAATATGCATATCATGTTATGGCGATTTGGCAATGCATGCAAACATATTAAATAAAAATGCAAGAATAAAAATAAAACTCCTAGTATGGCCTTTCCTAGAATAGAAAATCATATATTCTATTACAAATTCGGAAACCAACTCCTTTGGCCCCTTGAACTTCATAACCACTCTCCCAAGGTTACCTTCTCTCTCGGAACTCCTTTCCGAATGGCACCGTCTTTGGGAAACTCCGGTTTTACAATTAGTTACAAAATATATTATAAAATTACAATAATTTCCTATTATACATTTGTAAAATAAAATAATACGATAAAAGTGATTCGAGATCACATTAAATTACAACCGAATCAATATTCCCTTACATTTCGGGCAATATCGATTAAAACTAAGGCCATACAAGGAAAAATTACATAATTCCAAATTACATAAACCAAAATATGACATATATAAATTTAAAATATGACATTCATAAATAAAAATGCAGCATTATAATATGTATAAAACATGCTCATGTTAAATGCTAAATCGCTCTATAATACGGTTTATATCGAATATAACCCGGTTTTAGGGAAATGCGTGATAATAACACTTTAAAATCACCAAACAATACTTAAATCATATTTAAATCCAAGTTAATTATCCTGTGACACCCTCAAATTTGCGGAAAGAAAAAAAATTATTTAAATACATAAAGGATGATAATACATAACGAAGGTGTCTGAAATAAAAAGGTTCAACAAAAAGGAAACAATATTATACAAAAGAAATATACAAGACGGGAGACATATCTCCCGTATAAATACGGAAATAAAAGAGTGTATAATATATACAATCCTAAGAACCGAATATAGGTCCAAGGTAAATACTTCGCTCGCTAGCTCGTCAATGTACCCATGTATGCATCACAAACCTGCCAACCGCATTAAATATAAACACGGAAGCCACAGTCAGTGGGGAGTAACTCCGAGTTCTCCCAGCCACGAAATGTCGAGTTTAATTAAACATGAATAACATAAAAGCAATGTACATGGAAAATACAAAACTTTAACATATAAGATATGCTTTTCATGTTATGAAACAAATAACTAACATATAACCTATCATATGAAAGCTATCATGTGAATCCGATAATAAAATATAACTCGAGGTAGGGAAGCTGGTATGCTGGCTCAGCGGTTACCACGTAACATGGCCCTGATACACTCAAACCCTAATCACACGTAATCATGTGAATCAGTTAACAATCGGTAATCCAAACTCTATCAATCTTAGCCGGCTTGCATCTCACCTTCTAAAACTCATAGAATCATACAAACATGAAAGACCAATACTTCTACAAACAGGCATAAGTTCTTAGCACAGTCAATAGACGACTTCTGTAACTCGAGGCTATACCACAAGGTAGGAAAACATCCTAGTCCTAGACTGATCAGACCTAGCGACAACAGCTATTCCATTCCCCTTCTCATGACATAACCGTACACGAGAAACTCTACTAGGCGACCCCCTAAGCAGAGATGGCTAGTACTTAAGCTGGCTCCCTTCCCAAAGTGGAAACTCTTAGGATGCCATGCCCCCGACTTGGTATCAAAAGGCCCAAGCCAGTGACACAAAAGCTATCAAGCGGTGAACATATACTCGTTAAAGTTGGTAAGGCCTATCAATGTCATGGTCCAAGATACTCATTTAGAATTAGAATGGTCAAGACGCCATATGCTCATAATTCTCTATGGATACTTAGTCAACACGACACCAACCATATAATCAAACCGTCACGGAAACAATTTCCTAACATGTGACTAATTGCATATAAATCATAATCAAATAACATATCGCCTCATATCTACTAAGGCTAATTCATTAATTAAATACAACCTTACTTGGAGACAAATCCCCGACCCGAGTCCCGCGACGGGTCATCAGTCAAAACGGGGCTGACTAGATCTTAGTTTGACCAAACCCGTTTGGTCAAACCGGCTAGAAACAGAGTCTTTACCAATTAGACTTAGACATAAAAATCAACATATTCATTACATGTTATTTTATTCAAACTTCTAACATGTGAATTATTAAATCTTACTAAAACCCGCTTGACTTAAAGGATATCAAATTAAACTATAATCTCGTATTATAATTTCTAACATGTGAGAAATAATAATTTTTTGAAAAACCTTTTTAATTAAATATTTTACTTATTAACATTTCCCACTTGCTAAATATTACAAAACACGATAAAATGGCAATAACTCAAAAACCGTCACAAGACCAAGGGAGGGACCCACGGCCTGATTTGGGCCGGACTTAACATGGGCCTGGACTGGGCCCACGGGCCTGGTTTGGGCTGTTTTGACTAAAATTCTAAAACCGTTTCTTAATATTTTCCCGCATGCTTAACATATTTAAAACCCGTCAAAACAACAACAAAACAATCAAACATCGACACAAAACCAACGGACCAAATCCGGACCAATCCAGACCGGCCTGGACCGGCCTGAACCGGCCTGGTTTGGCTGGTTTGGGCTGGTTTTTCAGCCACCCAATTCGGCCACCACAAAACAACCACCACAATTTATTTCCAACATGATTTTAATTAACAACATCCATTTTAACAACCATCCATACAAAAATCATTATTATGAACAAATCATAAAAATATGTCAAGAACACTAACATGTTAAAAATTCATACAACCTTATAAAATTAACAACTTATCATGTTACTACCAAAAATCATAAATATCAATAATATGAACAAAAACAAAAGATGAACCAAAAACAAAGGAAACAAAAGATATGTAACATTAAATCGTCGAGTAACTCGGAATCGTTACCTTAGCTAGCAAAACCAATTAGCACCAAAAATAAGAAGTATAAACCCGTCTAGTAATCTTCACCCAAAATATACGAGTCACCAAACTCGTCTTCAAAATCTTCCCCTATAAGAAATGACAAGAAAAACATTGTTAGAACTTAAACTTGATTTTCCATAATTAAATGTTGAAAACGATTTTGTCGGATTTGAAATTAAACCGTACTTGAAGATGGAGAGCGAAGAGGAGATTCTAGAAATATAAGTTAGGACGGATTTAATTAAGAAATGAAGGTTTTATGATGATTTTGCTCAAGAACGACGAAGAACGGATGAAGAACGACGAAGAACGCTCAAGAACGATTAAAGAAAGTGTTAATTAGATCTTAATTTGATTTATTGTAAAAAGAAAAGTTGTTAGTGAGTAATGTGGTGAGTGAGCCGTGTGTTTATAGAGAAAATAATGAGTCGGGTTTTGAAATTGTTGTTACGGAATTGACTCGGGTTTTATTATTATAATAAGATAATTAATTAAATATTAAGTTAATTAAATTAAGTATCTAGATATTATGTTATATTAATGAAAAGAAATGAAAATATCAAGGCTTAAGAGAGGGGAAAGAGCCGTGAGAAATGGTGCTTGTCGGGTCTGTTTTGTAAACGATTTGTGTAATTTTCGTTAACGGATCGATAAAGTTAATAAATATCTAAGATATTATTATTAGTTTAATCAAAAGAAAGAAAATATCCTAAGTGAGTGGAAAAAGGTGACATGGGCGTGTGACTCATGCCAAAGTCGAGTTTCGGGTTTGTTTCGGGATTTACGATGACTCGGGAATAGTTAAATGATGTTCGGGATTAAACCGTAAAAGTTATTCTTTAAATTCCGAATAAATTCAAAATAATTATATTAAATTATGATAAATCTAAATAAATCTTAATAAAAATAAATTAAAAATTTTATTTTTTTAAATAAAATTTCGGTCTTCAAACTTACAAGGCGAGTCGGGAAAGTCAACGAAAGTCAAAGTCGACTTAAAAGTCAAGAAAAGTCAAAGATGACTTAAAAGTCAAGAAAAGTTTATGACGACTTAAAAGTCAAGAAAAGTCAATGACGACTTTAAAAAGTCAAGAAAAGTCAAAGACGACTTAAAAGTCAAGAAAAGTCAAAGATGACTAAAAACGGGATTTTCATGAAATCTCTCAGAAATTCCAAATACGAACTCGGAATTTTAAAATACGACTCGAAACAATAAATTCTATTTTAAAAAACTTAACCTTGCTGGAAAGTATCCTTAAGAAATTTTACTAGAAAAATTGGGTACTTTTCGGGTTGTTACAATCACCCCTCCTTTTAAAAAGTTTCGTCCTCGAAACTTAGAAGAAGGAAAGTAACATATATGTAGGTCTATCTCAAAATTGTTAAAAATATACTTGTATTAAAAATACAGGGTCTTATCAATGGAACGGAAGGTTCTCATCTGCAGTTTAAGAACATCGACGTCCCAAGTCAAAGACTTTAAAAGATACATTTTCGCATCAATAAATGAGAAAACTAGTTATCGAACGTCTTCAATAACAAGTCTCAACACTCCTTGACGGTAAAAATACTTGAAATCATGAAAATATTTCAAAAAGCTTTCAGCTCAAAAATTTCATAGTAAAGGTAATAATTCTACTATCTATGCCTAAAAATTCTAACTAAAGCTTCTATTCATCTATCTATAAGAAGCGATATTCGATAGAAGGAACGGAATATTCGAAAAAATAAATCGAATAGAAGGAGGAAAGAAAGAAATTTACCTCAAGCAAAGAGTTCGGGATATTTAGCTAACATTTTAGCTTCGGGTTCCCAAGTTTCTGATTCGACGTTTCCACAACGCCAAAGAATACGAACTAAGGGCACCACCTTGTTTCGGAGTTGTTTGTTAGCCCTTTCAAGTATACGAATCGGCCTTTCTTCCAAAGCCAAATTAGGTTCCAAGTCCAACACTTCTTCTTGAATAATATGACTCGGATCACTGATATACTTCTTCAATTGCGAAACATGGAACACATCATGAACTTTACTCAAGTTCGGAGGTAATTCCAAACGATAAGCAACAGGACCAACTCTTTTAAGCACGCGAAACGGTCCAATATATTTAGGACTCAACTTTCCTTTCACTCCAAACCGTTTCACTCCTTTCATTGGTGACACCTTAAGGAATACCCGATCATCAACATCAAATTCAAGTGGTCGACGGCGAACATCAGCATAGGATTTCTGTCTATCTTGAGCGGCTTTCATTCGCTCTCGAATGACTTGAACTTGATCAATCGTTTCAGTAACTATGTCGGGACTCAACATATGATCATCCTGAACTTGATCCCAACAAACAGGACTACGGCACTTCCTACCGTATAAAGCCTCGTATGGTGACATCTTGATAGAAGCATGATAACTGTTGTTATAAGAAAATTCCACCAGAGGCAAACACTTCTCCCAAGAAACGTGAAAGTCTAAAGCACAAGCCCGCAGAAGATCTTCCAAAGTTTGAATCGTTCTCTCAGTCTGACCATCAGTAGCGGCATGAAAAGCTGTGCTCATCAACAATTTACTACCCATGGCTTGTTGCAAAGCCGTCCAGAATCGGGAACTGAATCTCGGATCACGATCTGAAACTATATCTTTAGGAACTCCATGGTAGCGTACTATCACTTTCACATAAGCATCCGCTAAGACCTCTATATTCCAAGTTTCTTTGATAGGCACGAATCTGGCACACTTGGTTAGACGGTCTACAATAACCCAGATGGCATTCTTTCCACTAGAAGTAGTAGGTAAAGCCATCACGAAGTCCATAGAAATAGACTCCCATTTCCAAAGAGGAATTTCCAAAGGTTGCAGCAAACCTCCGGGTCTTTGATGTTCGATCTTCACCTTCTGACAAGTAAGACATTTACTAACATACTCCTTTACTTCAATCTTCATCCTAGGCCACCAAAACTGTGGTCTCAAATCTTTATCCATTTTGTCACCGCCAGGATGAATAGAATAAGGAGAAAGGTGAGCTTCATCAAGTATTCTCTTTCTCAACTCGGCACTTCTCGGAACATACATTCTACCATGTTAACGAAGGTAGCCATCATTATCCACCACACAATCCTTAGCTTGCCCAAGTAATATTTTTGCTCGTATGGCGATAAAAGTAGCATCCTCCGGTAAACAAGTACGAATCTCTCGATAAAAATCTGGTTCCGCAGTCAAAGCACCAAGATAATCAAACCCTTTCCCAACAAACTGTATCTGAAGCTTCTGAAATTCGTTTACTAGTTCATCGGGTAAAGTACCAAGAGCATTTAATGAATGACTGGTCTTTCTACTCAAAGCATCTGCCACAACATTTGCTTTTCCCTCGTGATAAATCAACTCAGCATCATAATCATTCACTAACTCCAACCATCTTCTCTGCCTCATGTTCAATTCCTTCTGAGTAAAAATGCACCTCAAGCTCTTATGATCGGTGTAAATTCGGCAATGAACTCCCATAAGATAATGTCTCCAAGTTTTCAAGGCATGTACTACAGCTGCTAACTCAAGATCATGAGTCGGGTAATTCACTTCATGAACCCTGAGTTGTCGAGAAGCATAAGCCATGACTTTTCTATTCTGCATCAAGACACATCCCAAACCATGCTTTGAAGCATCACAATAAACATCATAATCGGCTTCATCATCTGGTAAAGTTAAGATCGGTGCGGTAGTCAATCTCTTCTTCAATTCTAAGAAGGCAATTTCACATTCATCAGTCCAAATATACTTTGCTTCCTTCTTTAGCAATTGAGTCATCGGTCTTGCTAATTTGGAGAAATCTTTCACAAAACGACGATAATAACCCGCTAAACCAAGGAAACTCCGTATCTCGGACACATTTTTCGGACTTTTCCAATCCACAACCGCCTCAATTTTAGCTGGATCGACCATAACACCGTCGTTGGAAATGACATGACCAAGGAAAGATACCTCGGGCAACCAGAATTCACATTTGGAGAACTTAGCATACCACTTTTGGCGTCGAAGAACACCCAAAATGGTTCGAAGGTGATCAGCATGTTCTTCCTTAGATTTTGAAAAGATCAGAATGTCATCAATAAATACCACCACACATTTATCAAGATACCCCCGGAAGGTACGATTCATCTGATCCATGAATATAGCTGGAGCATTAGTCAAACCGAATGGCATCACATTGAATTCGAAATGACCATACCTCGAGCTGAACGCAGTCTTCGGAATATCTGCTTCCCGAACGGGAATCTGATGATAACCCGATCTAAGATCAATCTTTGAAAAAATAGCAGCACCACGTAACTGGTCAAAGAGATCATTAATACGTGGAAGAGGATATTTGTTTTTGATTGTGACACGGTTCAACTCACGATAATCAATGCACATTCGCATAGAACCGGCTTTCTTCTTGACAAATAGTACGGGCGCACCCCAAGGAGAAGCACTAGGCCTAATAAAGCCTTTCTCTATCAAATCATCAAGTTGAATTCTCAACTCCTTCAATTCGGAAGGAGCCATACGATAAGGAGCTTTGGCAATTGGTCCAGTTCCAGGAACTAGATCAATGGAAAATTCAACATCCCTTTCAGGAGCAATCCCGGGTAATTCATCGGGAAATACATCGGGAAATTCTCGAACAATAGGAACATCCTTCAAAGAATGAAGAGAAGAATCAGAAGTAGTCACTACACATAGAAATGCTTGATGACCCTTCTTCAAAACATTCAACATTTTCATAGCCGAGATTAACTTCACAATAGTTTGCTTTCTTCCTCCTTGATAAGAAATACGAGCACCCAAAGGACTTTTAAGAATAATCTTCTGGTCACGGCATTCAAATCGAGCATGATAAGTAGATAACCAATCCATGCCCAAAATAATATCGAACTCTTCAAGAGGAAATCGTAGAAGATTAGCCGGAAAAATAGATCCATTTATGGATATTGGAATATCGGAATGAATATAAGAACATGAAAATACTTCTCCGGATGGTAACGATATAGGAGTAGTTTCTCCTACTGAAGCTTTAAGCGGTAACTTATCGGATAACCTCATGGAAATAAAAGATAAAGAAGCTCCCGTGTCAAATAGAATTAAACACGGTAATTCATAAATCGAAAACATACCCGTCACAATGTCGGGTTGGGCATCTGCCTCAGCACGGCTCATAATAAAAATACGACCCTTAGGTCTCCCAGAAATAACCGGTGTAGACACCGTACCCTTCCTCTCCGGACATACATTGGCCTTATGCCCTGGTTTCTGACAAATAAAGCATACAAACGGCTTGTTGAAGCAACCAACACCAGGGTGAATAGGCATCTTGCATGTAAAGCAGACACGACCTTTGAGGTCGTTGTTGTTACTCGGCACAAATGGACGGTTTCTCTGGTTTACCGGTCCACTCTGAAAGTTTCTCCTCTTGTTTGGAAAAGAGGGAGAAAAAGAAGGTCGGGAAGAAGGATATAAAGGTCTCTTGCCAAAGGCATTAGGAGCAATATACGAAGCACGAGCTTCCTCGGCAATCTCCCGGATAGAACTCTCCGCCCAGATGGCATCATTATAGATCGAGACAAAGGAAGTAGAACCTCTACTGATCTTCCCCTTTATCTGGGGAGAAAGCTTTCCCAGATAAAAGAAAGCTTTGTCTCCCTCTACCCTAATAAGTCGAGTGGCATAATGAGCCAACTCATTGAACCGGGTAGTAAACTCCTGAACGGATAGTTTTTCTTGCTTGAAATCCATGAACTCTTTCAGCTTTTGTTGTCTCAACTCATCGGGGTAAAACCTCGCTTCCAAAAGCTCACGGAAACGAGTCCACCCGAAATTAGGCTCCAACTTCGCGGTAGGACCAGAAAGAGTCCACCACTGATCCGCTTCCTTCTCTAAGAAGTGAGAAGCTAGACGGACCTTGTCCTCTTCAAGGACATCATAAAGAGAAAAACTCTTCTCCACCTCTCGTAACCACACCGAAAGTTTAACGGGATCAACTTCGCCATCGTAGGTTTTGGCTTGGCTCCTCGATAGCTGTGAAGCAACCCACGTATAACTCCCGTGTCTCTCACGATCAGGAACAGGAGTAGGAATCGGATTAGCCTGCTGGTTTTGCTGGTTTTGTTGGTTTTGGATAATTACGGTAAGAGCTGCTAAGATAGTGTTGTCAATCCTCGGAGGCATCTTGCAAAATGAAAACACAGATTAGTACTTATCATTTAGCAAGAACAAAGAGACTACAACATAACTCCTAATCTACCCATCTTACCCTTCTATCTCACGGTTTATTATTTTATTAAGGTCAAGTTATTTATGCAAGGGTACACAAACGTGCGTCGGGAGCAAAATAGCTCTGATACCAACTGTGACACCCTCAAATTTGCGGAAAGAAAAAAATAATTTAAATACATAAAAGAAATATGATAATACATAACGAAGGTGTCATAAAATAAAAAGGTCATTACAAAACGGAACTAATATTCTACAAAGGAAATATACAAGACGGGAGACATATCTCCCGTAAAAATACGGAAATAAAAGTGTGTACAATAATATACAAACTATGAACCGAATATAGGTCCAAGGTAAATACTTCGCTCGCTAGCTCGTCAATGTACCCAAAATATGCATCACCACCTGTTCGACCGCATTAAATATAAACACGGAAGCCACAGTCAGTGGGGAGTAACTCCTAGTTCTCCCAGCCACGAAATGTCGAGTTTAATAAAACATGAATAACATAAAAGTAATGTATATGGAAAAATACAAAACCTTAACATATATGATATGCTTTTCATGTTATGAAACAATTAACTAACATATAACCTATCATATGAAAGCTATCATGTGAATCCGATAATAAAATATAACTCGAGGTAGGGAAGCTGGTATGCTGGCTCAGCGGTTACCATGTAACATGGCCCTGATACACTCAAACCCTCATCAACACGTAATCATGTGAATCAGTTAACAATCGGGAATCCAAACTCTATCAATCTTAGCCGGCTTGCATCTCACCTTCTAAAACTCATAGAATCATACAAACATGAAATACCAATACTTCTACAAACAGGCATAAGTTCTTAGAACCGTCAATAGTCATCTGTAACTCGAGGCTATACCACAAGGTAGGAAAACATCCTAGTCCTAGACTGATCATACCTAGCGACAACAGCTATTCCGTTCCCCGTCCCATGACATAACCGTCTATGAGAAACTCTACTAGGCGACCCCCTAAGCATAGATGGCTAGTACTTAAGCTGGCTCCAGTCCCAAAACGGATCAGGCAGCCATGCCCCGACTTGGATATAAACCCACCAAGCCGAGACACAAAAGCT
>JAIUZE010017209.1:0-14609 GCA_022085475.1 Heliosperma pusillum | reverse complement strand
TATATTTTTTACTTATATATTGAGAGAAAATTGCAATTATATGATCGCTTGTGAATAGTGTACAAAAAAGAAAGTGCTAGAGTGGAGTTGAATGGAGGAAGTATCTTTTTATGGGATATAAAGATTAGGTTTGGTGGTGGCTTATAGGCTTATGAGTTATGGCAGCTTAATTTGTATGCGAATTTTTTTTCATAATTGCTTTAATATTAGATATATTTATTACAAGCTAAATATTATCCACGTGGGTAAAAAAAAAAGTTGTAATTCCCTAAGCTTGTTTTATCTACCTAAGTGGGAGACACTTCATTCGTTAAAAATTTGTGACGGATATATCGTCATAAAGAGACTTAACGTACTTCAATTACAATGGCATTATGTTAGATTTAAAGCGCGACATCACATCACAACATCACGACCGTACTACTAAGATTATGAAGGTTACATGTGGGCGTTAGTGGTGGAGCAAGGGATTTAGGGGGCATTTGACCCCGATACCGTTTGAAAATTTCGAAAATGTTGTCAAAATTTTTGAAATTTTTCAATGCTACCTTATACTATTACTCCTTTCGACCTGTTAAATTTTTTGTCCCGTTGACTTTAAATCATGGCTCCGCCACGTACTGATTAAGATTAGACTTCGACAACCCATTACAACACAAAGACTTGTGACCTTGTGCCTTACTAGGTAGCACGGACACTTCTCCTAACCAGCCGTCCCGTGTCGGACACCGTGTCGGACACACGGACACACGGACACCTATAAACAAGGAATGTGAGATCGAAAGACTAAAAGAGGTCGATTAGAAGATGAGTTTGGGTGGGAAAATTGATTAGAAGATGAGTTTGGGTGGGAAATGAGAATAAATTATAGTTAAAGTCAAGTTTTACGCTCAATTATATATATTTAATATCAAATACTAATACAAAAACAAAATTGTATGTTATTTATAACTATAAAATATATATTTTATTAAATTTAAATGCCGTGTCCCGTGTCCTAAATTTCACGAGATGCCGTATCACGTATCCGTGTCGTGTCCGTGTCCGTGTCCGTTTTGGTACTACCTAGGTGCCTTACACGGTCTCCTTCAAAAATTAGATTCTTAGTTCCATACATTTGCAAAGCTTAGCACTAAGAATTTTGCAAGATTTGGAAAAAGACCAACAAGTTAGTAGAAGGGGTCCTACATACACTCCTAACCATGGGACATTATCTAATCACATAAGCACTACTATTGGCGTTGATATTTTCAGGTCGTAATACTTGATCTAACTTTCAAAGTTATGACAAAAGCAAGTTGGTAAAGATGTGATTACTTTAAAGCACTAACCATTATTTCGAACTAAACCTCTTTAATTTAGTGTGATTTGTCTTCTTTTGTGTTGAACAATATTTCTGGATAGATATTGATAATTCTCATGTGCCAAATTTGCAAAGTAACATTGCTTAGAATAGATGTCGAGTGGCATCATAATCAGTGTCGTACCTTTACTTCATTCTACTTTTATGACAAACTCATTTAGTCATGGACTTGGTACAAAGTTAGTATGAATGTTGTCAATTCTAAGTGCACCATTGTCCATTTTATCCTTTTAGTTTTTTTTTCCTTTTTTTTCTATGATGTAATAAAACAAAACGTTGTGCGAAAAGTTGTCTTAGTTACATTTGTTGCTGAATAGCATTCAGTCGGTGGAATTCTTAACTCGTTTTAAATTATTGTTATAGCACATGAAAACAATCAATAAACATGACCAAGTGCTTGATAATTGACTATCACCTTTTTTTTAATTATATAATTTGATCGGACTGAGGATTGATAGGCATTGTCATACCTAATTACACTGTATTTCATCAAAAGCTACCATGCTTGTGTTTGATATAGTGATATCGTTAGCATCATCCTGAAATAGATATAACATTTGATGATACTTTGTCAAATTATCTATATTCATTTCACGATAAATAATTATAGCATTGTCTCATATTCTTATTTCTAAAAGACTATAAAACCCCAGAAAGATTAATTCTCGTATTGTTTTCACTTTCAATAAATAGAAGGGAATAGCTTTATTAATATACGGATATACCTATATGTCCAAATTACATGAACATAAGTATATTTGCTTACTTTTTAAAAATGGGAATAAATAAAAAGTATCACAATATGCCAATTTCTTAGACAATTATTAGCACATTCACGATAAGTTTTTGAGTGAAATATGGCAATATTTCAAGTAAGATCGATGTCCATATAATTACCATGAAAAAAAAATCTAAAATCCTTCATATATTAGTGAAATACGTAGTATTTTTTTGGATTTTTTTTTTTTGCAATGAAATCATATGCATCAACAGTTTTAAATAAAATTTGCTTATAATCAAATACTCCTACTAAGGCTCTGTTTGACAATTTTTTTCAGGTAGCTTATTTGGCAAATATTTAGCTATCTCAATTTTTTTTTTTACAATTGCTTATTTAACCAAATAAGCTACCTGACATTTGAAAAATAAGGTATCCGATCTTGTTTATATCCTTTTTTTTACCCTTTAATCTATAATATTAAATAGTTATCGTATCCTTTTATGTCATTTCCCCCCAAAACTTAGCTACCTTTTTAGTTCATTTGTCAAACATTTTTTTTTATATAATCAGTTATCAGTTATCTAATCAACTCTTAAATTTTCGACTACCTTACCAATTAACTTTTCAAATTTCAATTGATTTTACTGTTTTTAGACTACTTAATATCTCAACTCTCTTTTCAGCTAAATTTAACAAACCGAGCCCAATACAATATATTTACACAAATTCTCATTTGTGACGTTCATATACGTCACAATCAAGCTTGTGACGGGTCGGATCTCCTCTCATAAGGGGTTAAATGGAAATCCATTATGACCTTCCAATTATTTTATTGTGAGAAGGAATTTTACCCGTCACAAACTTGTAATTAATATGACCGTCAAGGTAACACCAACATGTATTTTTATTTCTAAAAGTAGGTATAATTTCCAGAAAATTTAACATCAACTGTTCCCATTTTACCCAACCAAAGAATCATTGGCAGATGACAACTAAGATTGGCTCATCTACCAAAAATAAACACTATTTAATTCGTTCATACTTGAGTACCCTGACAAGCAAACTAAAATTGTAGGACCCTTCTTTATCCAAACGCAAATGTTCCTCTAACACGGTCGCACACCACGTTCAATTGACCATGACTACTTTTTGATAAATTGTGGTCACTTTACAATTAAAAAGTGATTAAGTTTTACAAGGTGATCACTATTTTACAAAAAAATAATTAATACTGATAAAAAAAATCGTCACATTTTAGTTTTTACCAAAATACACAACATACCATCGTCTGATAGGAAAATGACTGATATCCAAAGTTCAAATTACCATGACGACATACACCCATCCATAATAAACCAACAAAATCCAGAAAATCCAAGTATAAAAAGGGAGATGATAACGCCATTATTAATTTGATTAATGTCACTTAAAATGTAAGAAAGTGAATAATAAAATACCCTTATAAATAGCTTCTAATGAATGACGTTAAAAAAAATTATAGTGCTGATATCATACCCTATAAAAACTACCGGTAGTAAACTACCACCATTAAGTCAAATATTCAATAACCTTAACTTGAGGACTATTTTCTAATCTTTTCACCAGAACTCCAAATGCCACTCAAGAATCAAGAGCATGGACCCACCTAAAATTTCCAAAAATGATCGAACGTGTCAATCTTAATAAGATTAAAATGACTTAAATTGGCATTACCTAGAAAAATAGAATAAGTAATGGATCCTGACTAATAGACTCCGTTATTAAGAGAGACAATATCACAATAAAAGAAAAAACAACTCATTTACTAATACTAAATGAGCCCGGGTGGAATGAATCTCGGTATGGCCTACGATTTTTTTGTAAAAATGATTTGTCTTGCGATAAGTGACCGCCTTATCGTATATCCTAGGTCGTATGGACACTTCTCAATCAGTCGTACCAGTCGTATTGTGTTCAATACCGACACTCGTCAGACACGCGCCTAAACATGTCAGACGCTTATAAAGCCGTATCTAACTTTCCTCGTTTATTTGGGCACGTGTCCGTCTGTCCGACGCTTGTCCATGGTATTTAGACATCATTTTCGGTAATTATGTTCTTTAGACGAGAAATGAGATGTCGAAAGATATTGATTAAAAGACGTGTTTGAGTGGGAAATGAAATGAGTTATAATTAATGCCAAGTTTTATCTTTATTTATTTAAATTTAATATCAAATACTATTACAAAAATAAAATCAAACGTGTATAACTTTTATTAAATTTAAATAACAGTTCCCTGTCCTAAATTTCTTCGGATGCCGTCTCACGTGTCCGTGTCCGTGTCCGTGTCCGTGTCCGTGTCCGTTTTAGTGCTAGCTGTCTTTATAATCTCCGTATCTACCCGAGTTTCCCAAATTGCCCCTGTACGTATCTACCTGAGTTTCCAAGAAACCAACAAATACCCAAATTATATAAATCAAATTCCCAGGGTTTTGACAAATCCAAATCCAAAACCAAAACCAAAATAATAATTAAAAAAAAAATTATTAATCCTCTCCAATTTCAATCAATCTTTTTCCCTTTTGATTCTCGAACTCCCCTAATAATCGTCGAACTTCAAAACCCTAATTTTTGATTCCTCGGTCGTTGTCTGATTTTTTCCGAGTTTTTATTTGCAAAATGTTTCATATCGCGAATTCCGAAGATCGACAACCTGCGACGACGGTGGTCGGAGGTGATAAATTACCGTTGGTGAAGATGGAAATCGAGGATTCATTAGAAGATGAACATGGTCCATTTATGAAAAAGCAAAAACAATTTCAAATTCGTGATCAGGTTAATTTTGACTTTTCTTAATTTGGCTGTTCATTTATCGTATAACTCATTGGTTTTGTAACCTTTGATGTATGATTAGTTGGGTATGTGTTAGAATTTGGAAATTTGAAATTTATCTGTGTTTTTGTGATGAAATGTAATGTAATCATGTAGGTGTTGATTAGTTTAGTACAAGTAATTAGGTTGTATTTTCGTATAATTATTAGCCAAGGTTGTGGATTGTAGCAAGATTAATAAAGGGTTTAGGAGGTTTGATGTTTTAATGGGAATTGTAATAGTTGGTAGATTGAGGTTTGCGCTAATTTAATCTAATAAGACGTCTACATTCATCGGCTTACCGGAGTTTGTGGGTTTTTTGGCTGGTTGTGTTTTGATATTGAAATGAAATATGCACTATTTGGTTGATTGAGGTAAGAGTAATCTTGTTGTCATATCAATTTTTGTTGTGTTTGTCCTTTATTTTGGAAGGCGCAAAACGCAAGGGCCTTGAATCTCAATCGTGTGCGTCAATACTTTTTTTTGTGTTTGAGTGGACAAACATGTAAACAAGTACGGGGTAATGACATAAGCAAGGTCAATTGCTAGGTCTATCACCTTGCTTGGTCATGCTAATGACATAATTAAGCAAGTATAATGGTGACCTTACTTGGTTAATTGTGTGACCTTCTCCATCAAAAGGTCAATTTGTGACCATTTGTGACCATTTTTGAACAAAATTGACCACCTTGTGACCTTCTAGGTGTGCATTTTTTATTGGTTGAGCAATAAAAAAATAATAATTGTTACGAAAAATAATTGTAAAAATAAGAGAGAAAAGTGGGGTAGAGAATAATATGAGAGAAAATGATTGGGGTTGATGACCTAGGTCGCGACTTTCTGCTTGGGAGGGTAAAAGTAGGTCAAGATAAATAAAGTGAGATTAAGAGTAAAACCGGGTCACGACCTAATTAGCGCGACCTCGGGATGGTCTAAGCTTAGGTGAAGACACAAAGGGAAGGGTAGGTATGGTAAAGAAAGCATAAGGTAATCACATTGTGCATCGAGTTTACACTTGGTCTTTCTCAGTGCGCCTCATGCACATACAATTGCTGATGCAATGAGCTTAGATTCGTGGAGAACTTCAGCTTTATCAGTTTAAGCTGTGCCTTGATTTTCATCTATTTATGTGGTGCATTTTGGTTTTACTGCGTAGTTACTGTTTAATCGTATAATATGCAGTTCACGGCTGGAAATAATTTGTTTCCTGCTCAACCTTCACAATATAATCCACTTGATGAGCCTAGTCCATTGGGACTGCGGTTGAGGAAAAGCCCATCACTTCTTGAGCTGATACAAATGAGGCTCTCTCAAGGAAATCCGTCTACCATTGGGCCTGTTTCTAGTGATAATTTTAACAATCGAGATACCAAAAACAGTGCTGCTGCTGCTGCTGCCGCCGCCGCTGCTGCTACAGACAAACTCAAAGCTTCAAATTTTTCAGCCTCTTTACTGCGGATAGGATCTTGGGAGGTATATGAAATATGTTTTTCTTCTTTGAGTCATTGCGTAAAAATTTTCAGAGAACTGACACTTGATAATAATAATGACTCTTTTCATATAATTGATTTACTCATTTTTTGTTTTTTGCTTACTGGCAGTATTCTTCTCGATATGAAGGGGATTTGGTGGCAAAGTGTTACTTTGCTAAGCATAAGCTGGTCTGGGAAATTCTTGATGGAGGCCTCAAAAGCAAGATCGAAATACAATGGTCTGATATTATGGGATTGAAAGCGGACTTGCCAGATGATGCTCCTGCAACCTTGATAGTAGTGGTCTGTTGTCTTGTTTCCTGTTTTCCACTTTTTGATAGTTCATGTTTGTATCTGCTCTCAAAAGCTGAGCATCTGCTGTTGCACTAGACTTGTCTTTGTGCAGACGTTTTAACATTGTTTTTAAACAGCTGGCACGCCAGCCCCTGTTCTTTAGGGAGACGAATCCTCAGCCAAGAAAACATACCTTGTGGCAGGCTACTACAGATTTTACCGATGGTCAAGCTATCTTACATAGGTAGGTTACTGTTTTTTAAGTCATTTATTTTGTCTTACTATTTGGTAGATTCTCTTTGACATAGGTAAGTTACTGTGTGTGAATCATATTTGTTTTCTCATACCATGTCGTAGATTCTCTTTGATTTATTTGATTTTTTGCTTGCTTAATTTAGGGTAGTCGTAAATGCAGAGATAAAAAGTACTTCGCCACTATGCCACGGACTGCCTTTACTGGAATAGAATGGTTATTTAGTGAAATATTCGATTTAAGGAGCAATGACCAGACATAAGTAAGACTGATGACCACCATTACTTTGACAGTACAATGCTGCATTATCAAATGATCTCTTACCTCTTATAACACTAAACTAAGATTTCTAAGATACACTTCTTGAGTTCTTGATCTTCAATGATCGAATCTTCACACTTTTGATCTTGGTATCATCAAGAATACTTGCAATTAAGTTATACTAGTAAACACACATCATTGGAACATATGAGCTTGTCAATATTCCCCCTCAATTAAGGGTATGTTCCCCCTCAATTCAATATTCCCCTAAAATTAGCATACTCATTGTACTTAGGTGAGATCCAAATTAGGGTACAAGTCCCGTGTATTGAGAAGTTGAACAGGTGGAAAGTGGAAGGTTAAAGTTGTTGATGCAGAATATCTTATTTGTTGATGGAGAATATCTACATATAAAATTAACACGAAATGTTGTCCCGTTTTATGACTTTTATCTCTTTTTATGCTTTTGCAAAATGTTGAGAGTTCGAACTCACCAAGTCACCGTGGCCTCTGGATGTTTTTGAAACATAATTGTGCTCTAGTTAGTTATTTGTTACTACATTTCTTACTAATTTGAAGAGTAAATTAGATGAGTTCCCTACCATTTTGTTAAAATTACAAACATATCTTTCGATGATCCATAACAAAAGTAGACACAGCATGAAGAAAAATTCATCATTTGTGGTTAATGTTACCACACAATGTTAATTTTATGTCGTCGTTTTTTTAACCACTAATTCTTATGTGAAAAACATACTTCTATGTTGTTGCAGGAAACATTTCCTTCAGATTCCTCATGGACTATTAAACAAGCATTTTGAGAAATTGATTCAGTGTGATATGCGCCTTAATTTTTTGAGTCGGCAACCAGAAATAACTCTTGACTCTCCCTACTTCGAGTCCGAGTCATCTGTATTTGACGACTCACATAAATCTAAAAGCCATTGTTTAGATCAAAGAGAAACTAGCATCTCTATCTTTGAAGATATTGGTACACCTTCAGTGTCCCAGTCATCTTCTGCATCAATCAAACAGGAGGATACTCTGCACGGATCAACAGAGATACTCTCTCGTGATGCTCGTTCTCCTAGCTCAGGTATTGTTCTATTGTTGCATTTAGCCTGTATGACACACTAACAACTTCATAAATGGTTTTTGATATATTAATAAAGGATTTCTTTTGTTAATATTATTGAATCCTTCTACTGAGGTTTTGTGATTTGTTTTCTTATGCTTTTTTGTCGTACTTTCTTACTTGCTGATCGTTTTTTGTTTTCTTCACTTCTTTCTCCCAGTCAAATTAAAATCCTTGCTACATAGGAAATATTTTGAAGTGAAACACCATAACGTCATCCTTCCTTCCCAAACACCATAAAGTCAAATTACTTTCCATCTCCCTCCTCCTCGTACCTAATATCCTATCCAAACAGATTGTAAATTAAGAAAATGTTGGTAATTTTTATGGTTTGATTGTTTCCTATATGATGCCATGGGAGACATGACCCTATTTCCGAATTTCCGTTCTGGAATTTTCTCACATTGACTCTTTGACGTTCTCACTGACTTGGCATCTCATTCATTTCAGTGATGGACATGCGTGCCATTGAAGCAAGTACGAGCAATAAGTCAACAAAACTGAAAAACTCTAAAAGCTTCGAGCAGCTAATCTTGCAAGGCATTCGCCCGTCCATGTCGATGACAGACCTCGTGAACCACATTGGAAGCTGCATTTCAGGACAGGTGGCTTCCGAGAATCCCTCATTCACGGCTGAAGATTCTGAATCTTTTAAGGTTTTAGAGGATATCGCTCAGCACCTGCTGGGTGACTTCCAGTCCACACCGTGTTCCGATGAGAAATCTCTCATGTCACGGGTCAACTCTCTGTGTTCTCTCATTCAGAAAGATCCAAGCTTTGAAGTATTCGAAGAGGGGAAAAATTCCACAAGTACCCCCGAAGATGATATTAGAGATGTGTCTGGTTTAAAGCAGGTCCCAAGCATGGCAAGGATTGATTCCTACGGGGATTTGCTGATGCAACTTCCCCGGATCGCTTCACTCCCGAAGTTCTTGTTTGACATTTCTGAAGACGGGGATAGTCAATCCCGGTAAATGAAATAGGCTGAATTCATATATAGTTCGATATATTTGACGAGATTGTTATAATACCACAGGTTATTGTCTCTTTCGAAATTAGATGTTGTGTTCGTGGTATTGCTCATTGTATATGGTTGGGATTTGGAAATTTGGGTTGATGATGAATCCCAGTTCACTGTATAAAAGAGAAATATTCAAGAAAGGCTATGTTAGCAATATATTTATTGTGAAATTTTGGAGCCTAAATTACTGCGTATTTTGTGTATTGTGATGCCCACTGTAAGTGAATGCTATATAAACACAACTCTATTACGAAAAATCTGAGTTTCACTTAAAAATATGTTGTTCGATGCAGACACCATGAGTAATGGTTTATGATGGCCAGGTTGGAAGATAGTAAAGAGCGCCACAGATTCGTCTTAAAGATCGGAGTAATTATTTTGGGGGAGTTCCAGCCTATTGCCTCATACTTCCCATGGTGCCCAGATGCCATGTCAAACAAAAACTATCTAGATATTCATAGTAGATCTTCTTGTTGATTAAATTGACTCATTACTGAAATAAACAGAAATTGGATGTGTTGAAAGCAGTTACTCTGCACAACTGCACAAGCGGCAACTCTGTAGTCTGTAGGACTGTATTAATCAACCAAAAGATCTAGAAATACATCCCCAGTCGGTACGACCAATTTTCCACTGATACACTAGGGCACATCAAACATATCGGTCGTAAGGATAGGAGGGACCGCGTGGTTAGAAGACTTGGAGCCGAGGACACTCGCTTTCGTGTCAGGGAAACATTCGACACCAGGAATTGCGCTTATGTTGCCATAACTAGTGACTTCGAGAGGATATGGAATCAGGTGACCTGGCAAGTCTTGCTCAAAGGTTTCGCTCAAATACTTGTTCCAATTGTCCTCTGAAATCCTGCGAATTTCACGCATGCATTCTATTGTCTCAGGATACAAAAAGGACTGTTGCACTTGGCGAAGATGCTCGTACCAAAGCGATAGTCTGAGTCCATATATGTGGGGCCTCTTGCAGGCTGTTTTACTGCCAAATGACTGGGTTGGAACTTGGAAGGCTCCCATTGCTATCTCCGTGTTAATTCCTCCATCCATTGATTGGCAGATCCAATTATGATGTACTCATCGTCGACTGAAAAAAATACAGTAACATTAATATGGCCGCAGTACACAAGGAAACAACCAGGAAGCACAATATCACTGACGTAGTTACCCAAGAGACTTTTTTATCCCATTTTGATGTCTCATCTTATTTCCAGTACTTTTACCTTTTCAGTTTTGACATATCATTCTTCATTCACTTAAAGTAATTATGATTAAGGGAGATGTGTCGAAAATGAGATGTAGCGGGACATAAGATGTGACACAGTGGAAATGCGGCAATTATGTGAAAGCGTTACCCAAATATCTATAAAGACCTATCATCATCTTTGAATGAACATAAATCATCATCTTTGAATGAACATAAACCATTTCAACCAAAATTTTGTGATGGTGCACAGGCCCCCAATACCATGTGCGGGTTTTCCCACTTGGTTAGTTTCAATACCATGTGCGGGTTTTCCCACTTGGTTAGTTTGTGAGATATTGGGGGCTGCCAGGGTTTGAACTTGTGACCGTCGATCACACTGACTCTGATACCATGATAGATGAACCATCTCAACCAAAATCTTAAGGTTATGGTTGAGGTCCATATATTATAGTTATATTCTACTATTAAACTGCGCTGAGCTCTGAAATAGTTAGAGTCGGGTTGTGGTTTTTCCGGAGGTAGATACTCGCCATTAGTCAAGACTTCCCGATTAACGTCTTTCTATCTCGCAACTGAATAGGAAGTAATACTACCAAAAGAGAAAAAAACAGAGAATTTTATATTGATACAAGTTCTTGTATTAATCAATATTCAAAATTTTAATTATACAAGGTGTTCCGAGCTCCTAAACGTAACTACTCTAAACTCCAAAAGTATTCATGTCTGTTGGCTTATAACGAACCCGTTGCGAAATTTTATGTGTAACTTTTGATAGATATGCATGACTACTTTATATTACTTCCCGGTCATTTGTTTACCTTTACTTTTGACAAAAAGACGAAAGAGAGGGAACGGGCCATTTGTGGGCAGTGGTATTAGATGGCAAGTGTATATAATGCAAATGGTTGATCAAATTAATTATCAAAAAAACTTCCCAATATATTAAGATAAACGAATGAATGAGACATCAAAATAAAAACGGAAAAGATAAACAAATATCATATAATGCCTTGTAATATGAACACGAAACATGTGCATGCATATAGTTCAAGATTCGTTGGGGTTCGAGTGAATCTCAAAAGAAAATACTTTCTCTCGTTTGCAAATACTTACCCATGTCGGGGACTGGACCTCTTACGAGTACAACTAAAATCCTCCGCCACGGGGAAGAGTCACCTATGTTACTTTTAATTACACTATTAAAAGGAAAATATCACACCATTAAAAGAAAATTACCATGTTAGCTAGAAGAAAAAATAATGTGTTAGAACCATAATTAGTTGATGATGCCAAGTTTCATTGTCATTTAATGGTTTGCTTCTTAGTTATGATTTATAGCATTTGAATCTCTCAATTATTTCTCAAGCATGATGCAAGGATGATAAAAGATGTAGAAAGTCTTAGCCTAAGTCGAATGTTGTAAACGAAGTAGTGTAACACTTTTAGTATGTCAAGTGACTGCAAAACCATGCAATAGTGCATGTATGTCACTGTGGTGCTGTGTTTCTGATACATCGAAAGGTGACATTTTCAAATGATTTTATTTGTCAAAATATTCAACTATCTTTTCCTAAATGATTTCTGATTTTCAAAGAAACAAATTGTAAGTTTGAATAAGAGATGTTTGATTAATTGAGAAGCTAGGCCTACTTGGTTAATAACCAAGTTCACTTGGTTAATAACCAATGGTCACAAGTAATTTATGGTTCCCATAACAATTATGCAAACACTTCTTTCTTTTCTGAAAAATGGACAGCTCTCTTGAGCCTCACAAATCTGATTGTACTAATGAGATTTTAAAATGATTCTTCATCATATTATCTATTGGATAAAAGAGAAGATGGTGTGTTGAGTTACTTCCTTACACACATCTTATTCTATAAATAGCCTCTCAATTTCTCATTCATCACCAAGAATTTTATGAGCATTTATTGAGAAACTTTGCAAATCATTTCTGAGTTTAAAGCTTTGTTTTCAAGTGTTTGCAAAATCGTTATGAGTTTAAAGTGTTCAATCGTTTTTCAAAAGAGCTGTAAATATCCATGTATCAGTTCGCTGCACTTTGACATATAAGTTTGTTCCATGATCTCGTGTTTAAGTCTTAATTGTGATCTCCATGTTCATTAAGTGAACGCTTGAGATTCAAGACTCTGTAAACCTTTGAGATAGAACACATAAACTCTTGAAGCGGGGTAGCTTTAAGTTTGAGTGCAACCGGGGTTGGTTGGCGAGTTATTTTCATTGTAAGGGGTTTAGTTAGTTTGAGTAAATTTCTAAACAAGCAATAAAATAACACTGAACGTAGGTTTCGGAGTAGAAGCCGAACCAACTTAAAAACATCGTCTTGTATGTTCATTTACTTTCACATTTCGCTGCCTTATTTACTTACTGCTCATCTCGTTATTATGTCTGCGCCACAATCTTCCATACTGTGACTTACTGCATATTTCGCTGCCTTGTCTGTGTCACAGTCCTTCGTACTGTAACTCAGACGTGTTGTTACTTCTGTGAACTTAAATTCAATTAAGCTTCTCAAGTCTCGTACTTAATTGTTCTTACTTGTGTATTGTTTTATCAAATAACAAGTTAAGTAAAAAATTTTAGAAATACACATAATTCACCCCTGCCCTCTTAGGTATTAATCGTTCTTAACTCTTCATAATGAATTAATGAAACATAAAAGGACAAAAGAAATAGGAGAAAGGAAATTCAACAAGAAGACTACAATATATACCCAACATATTCATCCATTTATTGATCTGGTATAAAGCAATGGATATCTTGAGAGCATCTAGTTCTTTGCCCTTGTTTCATTAATTATAAAAATGTTAAACAGATGATGTTAAGAATCTGTTCTTTACTTAGAACCCTCTTTCGGTTCAACGAGGACAAGAGATACTACTCATATTCGACATTATTATTATTCAAGTAATGCTTGATTTTTTCTTCATGTTCTATGTTCTTCAATCATATGCTCTATATATAGCTCATTACCCGTACTTTTACGAATTATCGAATGATGAATATGTATAAGATCGTCTTATTCTGAGGCTAACTAATACTCATTTTTATTAGATATCCCTTGTTTAATTATAAGTGAATTGGATCAATCTTGTAGGAAAGCTAATGTTTGACTTTCATTGATTTACTAAGTCGGTATTAATAGATGTATATGCAATGTACTTGCCTACAAGTGGATTGTTGCTAACAGCCTAACACTAAATAATACAAACAAGGACGTAAATAAGATATTTATACTTATTCTAACACCTCGCAGTCTTATTGAGAGGTTGACCGATGTTGAGACTGTCCCTAAAATCATCAAAGACCATGGAGGGAGACCCTTCGTAAAGATATCGACAAGCTGGTGATGTGATGGAAAGTGATATACAAATGAAGTCACCACGGGCAACGTTCTCACGAATAAAATGAATGTCCAACTCGATATGTTTAGTGTGCTGATGTTAAACAGGATTATCGACAAGGCAAATGGCCTTTAATTTGGAATGATAAACTTCGAGTAGAAGATTACGAAGCCAACACGACTCGGAAACCACGTTAGGGACGCTCCAATACTCGTGCTCGAGCGATACGGTGTAGTTTGACGCTTCGAGGACCATGATACAAGGTTGTCTCCAATGAACACACAATACCCGCTCGTGGAACTATGAGTATCCGGGCAACCGACCCACTCAACGTCGGTGTACCGCGTAAGAGAAAGGGCAAGTGATGCACTATGCCACAGTACCTATTTTATTTCTTGTTGTTCCAATCTACTCAAATTTGAAAAAACGATCTCACGATGTTAAACGGTCTTGTACGACATATGGACATATGGTAGAGATTAATACAAGTGTTTAACGGTGAAAATGGCCGTAACAAATGGTGAAACACAAATTTTTGCTTAACACATATCTATCCGTTCTAATAATAAAACGATAATAAAACGGTTCAAATAGATGAATAAGATGAAAGAATACTAAATAAATTAAAAAGAAATGAAGAATGTGGGAAAACGTGGAT
>JAIUZE010017208.1:0-26029 GCA_022085475.1 Heliosperma pusillum | reverse complement strand
TAATTTACTCTTAAAAGAAATTAAAATACAAAAACAAACAAGAGAATCTAATGCCCATGCATGCAAATTTGTAAAACTAAGAGGTCGAACATAAAAAATTCCGCATGTTTCCGAATCAAGGCAGGGTTGTAACTTCATACTACCTTTCATTGTATTCTAACCTTTACTAGCAAATCTCATTTAAGACGGGTTGTTCGTGTTGGCTTCTACTACGTCGGTGTCTACTGTGTATAATAGTACGATATTGTTCGCTTTGGGCTAAACCCTCACGGATTTATCCTTTGACTTCTTCCCAAAAGGCCTCGTACTACTATATTTGTGGACACTTATAAAGATCTTATTTTATCTTTATTCTACCGATGTGGTACATGAGTTTGCACCCTAACATTCTTTGTAGACCAACTATTTATATAGTAACTATTTGGTCTTTTAAGACACCATCTTATTGAGAGATCGATTATGAAGTACAAATTAAAATTAATATGGTATCAAAAATTGTAAATTGGGTAGGTATAATATAAAATGGTGTACTTATGTAAAGGGGAATTATTTACATAAAATAGGAACATTCTTTTAATGAAAATAGCTACAAGAGTTATGTTGAACCATCATGAATTAATAATAAAATTTTCTAAGCCTTATTATGAAAATAAATCTAATATTATATATATAAACAGGAAATCAGGGACTTCAATGAACGACTTAAGTATATAAACTTTATTATACTCCGTACTACTATTAAAGACGATTAACATTCATAATATATTATGGTATTAGATGTATAAAAATTCATAATATACTATATAATACTATTAAAAAAGTTATGAATTTAGTAAAGACAATACAATTAAAATCTAGGAGTGTCTCATAAGTTGGGAAGCTGAAATAAAATGAAATAAATTCATGTAACTTTCCTTAACTAAAAATGATAGGCATCATTGTGATGTCGATATAAATTATTTATTTTTTAACAGTAGTAGCTAGTTGCGGGAGTAGTGAAAGTAACAATAATAGTAGAGAAAGTAGTAAAAGTAACAATTATATCTGGCAAATAGGTCATTCAATTCTGTTTCGCATCGGGTTAAATCATTTGATTTAAATTGAGTTGACCTTAGTTTCGATTTCAGTTCGATTTCATTTGGTTTATTTCAATTAGCCACGTTATCGGTTTATGCTATCTCGAGTCTGGTGTGGTTCGGGTCAGGTCAATTTTAGTTCAGTTTTAGGTCATAGTTTTATTGAGTTAACGATAAAAAAATTTCGCTTAAATGTATCTTATACTTTCAAATTTGAATCTTATAAATCATAATACCATTATTAAATAAAGAATCAATGAAAAATACTGATAGATTTATAAACGTATTCTTATTATTGATATTTGATAGTATTGTGTTGTTGTGTTCTGAATACATATATAATATGTACTTATATTTATAGTATGAGTAATCTACCTAAACTAAAATACCAAATAATATCTTATATATCTTATTAATATTCTATCCTAATATTTATCAAACATATCTTAATATTATCTCATATGACTCCATATGAGATCTTATTCCTTAATACCCCTCAAACTTATGATAATTTGACTAAATTTTCATGAGTTTGAAAATACAATAATTAATAAGAGAAAAAAAAATGTCGAATTTTCTTCGTCTTCAAATCTTCTTCTTCATCAGTGCGTATACGACCCGCCGGCTACGATAGTTGCGTAACTCGCCAGTATAATGCGTAATCAACTCGCCAGTCAAGATAAGTGTATATACGGAGGGGTAACAACATACCCACTCAATTCAATACGTGCGTAACTCGCCAGTATATACGGAGGGGTAACAACCTACCCACTCATATAAATACTGCGTAATCGACTCACCAGTCAAGAAAAGTGCGCTTAACCACCTACCCACTTATATAGATAAATACTATTGTCTTACGACAAATAGATAAACAATACGCCTTGTCTCACGACACGGGAAGAGCCAGAGCACGCTACCAACGCAGTAGCTTGTAACCCGACTTTTAGTTTCTTATTTCTTATGGAATTACATACAATAATCCCACTAAATTACACACTTCAGCTGCATACCTTACTTTGCCAACTTATACTGGCACACTGCTATGCCGTGAATCTCACTGCCACATTCACCAATAAACTTTTTTTTTAGAGAATAATATTACGTAAGTAGATAGTTATTAATCAATAGAGAAAATCACGCCGGTGAGCCCCTTAGATTTTGCTCACCGGTAAGAAAATCCCGCCGGTGAGCGCCGTAGATTTTGATAGTATTGTGTTGTTGTGTTCTGAATACATAATATGTACTTATATTTACAGTATGTGTAATCTACCTAAACTAAGATACCAAATAATATCTTATATATCTTATTAATATTCTATCCTAATATTTATCAAACATATCTTAATATTATCTCATATGACTCCATATGAGATCTTATTCCTTAATAAATACCTAAAAGATGTGTTTCTTTATGATTTAATGGATTCTTTAATTCAAGTCATTCGGTTTGGGTCTTATAGGTTTCACATATAATCAGGTTCGGGTATCATTCAGTTTTATATTATTGAATTCAATATTCAGTTTTGGTTCAATTCAGATCGAGTCGGTTTTTGAGTATTATTCAGATTATTCGTAACGAGTGTTCGACCGATTACCGATTCAGTTATTTTAGATCGATTTTTCGGGTCTAGCTTGACTTTGCTAGATCTAGTACCAATAATAATGACTGATAATGTAAAAGTAACATATAGTAACAATAAGTGTAGTGAATATATATATATATATATATATATATATATATATCTCCTATATATATATATATATGCTATATATCATATCTTATATATATATATATATATAGAGCAAAGATCAATAGAGTTCACCCCCTTCCTTAGAGTCCTTGAGTCCTCTTTAGGGCCATTGGATATGGGGAGATGGATGATTAAGATTGAAAGAGGAAATTGTCATTAATTAGGTGTTTTAACCCACTTCTCTCACATCCACACTAATTAAACCACTAATACATTCCTCTCCCTAACTCAATCCCCACACAATTCATTCATCATAAACCCTCCTCATTCTCTCTAAAAAAACACTCCTCCCTCTCTCTAAAAAAACCTCCTTTTTCTCTCTAAATTCAAACCAACAACCAAAGAAAAAAAAAACTAGATCTAAAAAAAATAACTCCCTCCTCCGTCTCCTCCTCCACCAGCCACCTCCCTGCCTCATTCCCCCACCACAGCCACGACAACGCCTCCACCACGACTCTACTCCAGTCCGTTTGTTTTTCAGATCTGGCGGCTCCCGTCGGCCCTCACAGCCGCTTCTCCCTAACGGCGGCCTTCCTCCTCCCTCCTCTCCTCTCACGCGCCTCCTTAACCCCCCTATGTCGCCTCTCATCCTCCTTCTCCTTCTCCGGCTCCTCTTCTATTTCTTTTTTTTTTTTTCCTTTTTTCTCAGATCTGGTTTGTGTGTGGTGGGTTGTTGTCGGTGGGGTGGGTTGTGATGGTGGTCGTCGTTAGGGTGGTGCGGTCGTGGTGGTGGTTCTGTAGGGTGGGTGGGGTCTGGGTTGGTGGGGATGGGGGCTGCCACCTGTCGTGGTCGTGGTGGTGGTTCTTTGAGGGGGGGTCTAGGTTGGGGGTGGTGTCGTGGGTGGGGGTGTTGTTGTTATATAATTTTTATTTTTTTTAGATCTTGTTTTTGTGGTCTTTTTTTTTTCTAAATCTGAAAAAGTGTGTCAAGTTTCAACGACTTCTATTAAAGTAACACAAATTCTCTACTAAAGTTACACATTTTATTTATTAAAGTTACACATTTTATTTAATAAAGTCACATATATCATTTATTAAAGTAACACACGTTATTTATTAAAGTAACACTATTAAAGTAACACAAAATGACCTTTAAAATGACATTTAAAGTTACACTTGTTATGTCAGATCTGTTTCTTTTTTTAGCTTTTTTTCTTGTTTTCATATTTTTTTTTCTAGATCTACCTTTTTTGTAAGTGTGGGTTGGTTTATTATAGTAACATTTATTAAAGTAACACAAATTCTCTATTAAAGTTACACACCTTATTTATTAAAGTAACATTTTTTTTCCTAGATCTGAAAAAGTTACACATTATCTATTAAAATAACACAAATTCTCTATTAAAGTTACCTATCTTATTTATTAAAGTCACATATACCGTCTATTAAAGTTACACATTTTATTTATTAAAGCCACATATATCTTATATTAAAGTAACACACATTATTTATTAAAGTAACACAAAATGACCTTACAAGTTACACTTGTTGATGTCAGATCTGTTTCTTTTTTTAGTTTTTACTCTTGTTTTCAATTTTTTTTTTCTAGATCTACCTTTTTCTAGATCTACCTTGCTTTTTACATAGTTTTTACTACAGTTACACTCATAGAGGACTAAAGTTACACTCATAGATTTGTAGTAAATTACGTAGATTCAACATGTAATAAAATTCAAAAAATTCCACTCAAAATGACCTAAAATTACTAAAGTTACACTCGTAAAATATTAGAGTTACACTCGTAAATCATCAAAGTTACACTTGTAAAATGTTAAAATTATATAAATTCAAATTGTTATGTACAAAACCGTCTTAAAAAAAATTAAAGTTACACTCCTAAAATGTTAGAATTACACTCGTAAAATGTAAAAATTATATAAATTTAAATTTATAAGTAATAAACCGTCTTAAAAAAATATTAAAGTTACACTCAAAAATCATCCAAGTTACACTCGTAAAATGTCAAAATTATATAAATTCAAATTTTTATACAAAACCGTCTAAAAAATATTAAAGTTACACTCGAAAATCAGCAAAGTTACACTCGTAGAATGTTAAAAGTATATATATTCAAATTACTATATCAAAACCGTCTTTAAAATTTAAAGTTACGCTCGAAAATATTAGAGTTACACTCGAAAAGCATCAAAGTTACACTCGTAAGGTGTTAAAATTGTTTAAATTCAAATTTTTGTATACAAACCGCCTTAAAAGCTTAAAGTTACACTCTAAAACATTAGAGTTACACTCGCAAGCATCAAAGTTACACTCATAAATCTCAGCAGCTCAAAAGTGATTAATTAAAGCTAGAGAGAAAAAGTTAATTAATTAGTGCATATGTAATTGATTAGTAATAAGTGTGTTTTTTAATCTCCCAAATCTCAGCCATCCATCCCCCTCATCCAATGGCTAGGATGAGGACTCAAGGACTCTATGAAAATGGTGAACTCAAAAGAATTTGACTATATATATATATATATATATATATATATATATATATATATATATATATATATATATATATAGAGTGAGCATCCGGTGAGTCTAGCTTCTCAGGTGAGTACGGTCCTATGAATAAGGACCATTGGATGAAGAAGATCCAACCACCCTCATTCAGCCACGTCACCCTCAAGCAATCTACAATAAATATAAAAACTAAAGACTGGCATCACAATTCTCATTGTTATCTTTTATTTTTTCTCTCTCTAAAAACTTTTTCTCTCTCTCTCAAATATACGTTGAATACTGAACAAGAAAACAGGAAAAATTATTTCAACCAACTTTCTTTCAAAAAACATCAAAATTCAGCGCAATCTCATCAAAATCAAACGAAGATCTTAAAAAAAATATACTCAAGATTTGATTTTATCCGTTTTTTCACATAAATAAGAGGTATAATCATTACTTTTCGCTATTTTTTTGTAAAATTAAGTTATGATTGATGTTACTGATTGTTGTTGTTGTTGATCGGTGTTGTTGTTGTTGTTGTTGTTCTTGATTGATGTGATTAAATTGTTAGTTGATTTTTATTTAATTTAAGTTTCGTATTCAACAAAAAGTTAGGGTTCATGTTTCGCTCAAATTGATTAATTGATTTTTCGTCAAAAAACTATGTTTGATTTGTATGTGTATATTTTTTTGTCGATTGCAGTGTTTGTGCGAAAAGTTAGGGTTCTAACCTGTACTTGTTTCGTAAAAATTAGGGTAAATGCGATGATTAGCTTTCGTAACGAGACATGTTACTGTAATAACGTTACTGTAACATTATTACTGCATGATAGAGATGAACTTGAAATACTGCATGTTATATAACTGTATATTCTTGTGTGTTTTTTTCCAATTAAATTTGATTGCATAACATTGTAATAAACTCATAAATGATGTTACCGTAATATTGTTGATGTAATTTGATGCATAACATTCTTGTGTCTTCTCTCTTATCAATAAACCACCAAAAACAACTAAAATCTAAAATAAATCTTCTAAAAATCAACACAAGATCTCCTAACTTTTCAATTATGAATCTCTTACCTCCGATTCAAACATAATAAGAGGTATGAATCTATTATTTCTATGCTAATTTTCTTTAAATTATTTTTGTATGATATGAAGAAATCGTTCAGTTATTAAACCTTTCACTTATTGTTGATATTGATATGAAGAAAATACTAATTGATTTATGTGTTTCTTCGTGGTTTATTTTCGCTGAAAACATTAGGGTTAGTGATTTGTGAAAATTGATTAGTTGATATTCGATTTTGTTTTGCTCGTTGTTGATATCAATGTTTCTTTATATTTTGATTTTCGCCTAAAAATTAGGATTGACGATTTGTAAAAACTGAGTAAATACTGGTCAATTTTGCTTTGCTTACTATTCATACTTATAGTTTTCGTGAAAATTGGGGTAAATGTGATGATTAGCTTTCGTAACATACTTGACAAATGTTAATGTAATAGTGTTACTGTAACATTATTACTGTACGATATAGATGAACTTGAAATACTATAGCCAACACTTTTTTAAAGCAAGAGGGAAGTTACAACATTGTATATTTGATTTACGTACTGGGTTGCACGAAAACGGACACGGACACGGACACGGACACGGGCACGGACACGGGACACGGCACTTCAAAATTTTTAGGACACGGACACGGCAAAAAAAAATCAATATACATATTAAAATAAAGGGAATTTGAAGAACATTATAACCATCATCTAAATTTTGATCAATTAAATGCCACAAAGTCGGAAATGACCAATATTAATATCTTATACGTTAAAATCAAACATGTCTTACAACCTACAAAGTTTCAAATTACAAACCCAAAATTAAAATGAACAAAGTCTTACAAAATATGATAACAATAACAAGTATAATACTAATTACAAATAATGGTTTGATTACACAAATTGGAGCAAATTGGAGCACAAATCACAAATTAGGAGTGAAGGTATCAAAAGGTATCCGAATATGCTGCCTACATTCATACAAATCTACAATAGCATAGTTGCCAACTTAAAATGTCCACAAACACAAATACGACCTTCCCAAACACAAATACACTGCCTCTTAAAATGTCCACAAATACACTGCCTCTTTACACAAATCACAACTCACAAGCACAAATACCAAAATAAACTAAACTAATATTGATTAAATTTGTAGAATAGAATCAAGAAATAAGAGCATCATTGCTTGCCATCTTAGGTGATTTACAAACAGGACAAGCATGAAGAAGTTCATCATACACTTTACAACTACACATATGTCTACAAGGCAACATCAATACACTTGCATTTCTTGTATTTCATACTTTGCATAACGCCATTTTTGTTGTTGTTGTTGTTTCTTCAATTTTATTCTTGTTTTCAGACACTTTGCAACATGATTCAACATCATTCACATCATTAGAAGAAGAAGATGATGAACAAATTTGTTGTTGTTGTTGGAGTTGTTCAAGTGTGTTTTTTAATGAAAAACAGATTGCTTCATTTTGTGATGAAATAATCAAGATTACTAATCACAAGCACAAAGACCAAATTGGAGCACAAATCACAAACACAAATCACATTCACAAATGCCATTACACAAATCACAAGCAGCAAATTTTTAGCATATTCATAAAATTACTAATCACAAACCCTAGAATAACAAATTAGTGAAATCATAAATTAAGGGGAAGTGGTTAACCTGAAGGCAACGGCGGCGACTGGCGGCGACGGCGGCCTGGCGGCGATTGGCGGCGACGGCAAAGCCAAACGGGAAAGGAGGGTTTATTGTTTCATTTGGCATAACTGCCGTGTCAAACCAAATACGGGCCGTGTTCAATTTTTTTTGGACCGTGTCCGACACACTTTTTAAAAAAAAAAACCAAGGACACGGTTTTTGAGGTGTCGGACACGTTTGGAGCCGTGTCCTAGGCGTGTCCGTGTCCGACACCGTGTCGGACACGCGGAGGGCAAAATTGTGCCGTGTCCGTGCAACCCAGTTTACGTATTGTGTTTTTTTCAATTAAAGTTGACTGCATAACATTGTAATTATAAGTTAATGTACTATTTTTACTGTATAATTATCACTAATGATGGACCAACCTATCATATATGTTTAGTTATTAATGGTCGAATATTTTGTTTTGAATGTCAGAAAATTTGAAGACCATGGTTTGAGAAATCAACCAACACAAAAAATGGGGCGCAAGAAGACTGTATATACAAAAAAGAGCACGGCAATGACTAATTAGTCATGAAGATAAGCATGAAGAAGGCAGCGTTATTGAAGTTGAAATGCTAGTTGAATATTTGTATACTTATTGTAGACTTTTCAAATTATTGTGATGCGTTGTTTTGAAACATTTTACCATAGCAGAAGAACCTGGACGAATCTATATTTACTGCCTTTTGTTGATGAAATAAATTATAATTGGAACTTTTAATATTGTTTCCATGTTATTTTGATGAATCAATGATGTTACAGTAACAATGTTACAGTAACGATGTTACTGTAACAATGTTACAGTAACGATGTTACTGTAACAATGTTACAGTAACAGTGTTACAGTAACAGTGTTACATTAACATTGTTACTTTAATAAGTAATGATGTTACAGTACCATCGATACAATTCATCATCAACTAAAAAAAAAAAGAGGAATGCACAACAATCTCTAATAAACTAAACTAACAAAGTGGTGTGGACCACAGAATAAGTCATATTAGGTTATGTGGCCACTTAAAAGGTTTACAAAACGATCTTAAAATAAATAGGCTATATGAGATTTGAACCCATACCTATGTGCAAGGTTTGCACATCGCTCTCCCATTTGAGCTAATAGCCTTTAAACGAACTATTCAAACTTCTAAATGAGATGAATAACAATAGCCTCTTATTAATTCAGGAAAATGACTAGGATTCTTTGAAAATTTTGTAACAAAAATATTATAATAGTTTATGATGTCATTATATTTATGGTTTCTCATTGCTTAGAGAATAGAAACAAGACTATATTACGCCAACAAAACATTCACAATTGTACAAGAAATCAATGTCAACTAACCCCATCAAATTCTAAATGCATTATTGTAACACATGGCTAGCAAGTTCCATATTACTATAACACATTAAACTGTTACTGTAACTTGATTATAACCATTAGCGTAACAAAGTTAAACAAAGCACACGATTTCCTCAAAGAATAATCTTAATCCTTCCTAAATTGATCGACATAAGATTCATTAAAATTTCATCATGAATACTAAATTTCATGTATCGATTGCATTCCAATTGATGTTACAGTCACACCATTACCGTAACACTGCTACTGTAATACATGATATTCAGAAAATATTTCGCTGCAATGAAAAATGCAACTCCATAGCATTTGCTGCACATTGAAGGTGAAGCATCCGTGAAAATATGCTTATGTTGAGTAAGAAGCAACAATAAGTCCCACAATCATAAGATAGGATTAATATACATCGTAAAAGTTAATTTTATGATAAAATTAGCCAAAAAAATCATTTGATTCTTACAAATTACCTTAACTTCTACAGGTTAGTAAAAATTACAGGAAAACATCGAATAATAGTAAAATCAACATAAACATCGAGTAATAACTGCAAATTGTAATTGCAAGATACCTAATACGAGATATTTCGCGAATCTTTGTATCTTACAATGAATGTATGAACTCATTACAATGTTAATGAGTGTTAATGTCAATGTTAGAACAAGATATGAACATATATGATTACGAAACGCCTTACTCAATAGAGTCTTGTTACTGCAGTACGTGAGTGATGTTACAATAAGACTGTTACTCTATGAATAAACAACATGCAAAAAACATACTACGAAAACAAGAGATGAGGAGGAGAATATAATACTGTAACAATGTTAGTACCACAATAAGAGATTGAGCATACTGCAACATAAAAACAAAACAGTAGTGTTGTTAATGCAACGAGGGAATGAGTTTAAACTATCATTAATACTGTAACACTATGTTAACAAAGCATAGACAACAAAACATGATTATGCTACAACAAACGTAGTTGTAAATGTGAACATTGTAACGACTTTACAGTATCATTAATACTGTATCACTATGTACTGTTAAGGTATTCCAATGCAACTGTAACATTGTGACGACAACGATGATAACAACAACGACAACGACGACGACGACAGAAGCAGCAACATCATCATCATCATCATCATCATCATCATCATCATCAACAACAACAACAACAACAACAACATCAAAGTACGGAATTAATAACAAATTCCAGGAAATGAAAGGCAAAGTAAAGTGACGCAACTAATTTGTAAACCTCTACTCATTAACGCGAAATAAAACAGAAAAATTATTACACTATGTCGCACAAATAGAAGGATCTAAAATCAGAGATTTATCAAGTTTTTTAAATTATTAAACTGATTCAATCTTGAATTGATAGAACTATGAATTTCTCGAATTGATTAAACTAATAGAATCGTGAATTACTTGAATAGATAAAATTGACATTCTAAGTTGAATATCAATTAAAAAAATTGAAATAAAAAGTCGTTTGTTGTAATTGAATCAGAATTTCGAAATCAAGTAGAACTAACCTGGAAATTGATTGAAGATAAGCGATTGAAGTATACAAAATCCGAGTTTAATTGAACAACTCTGATTGATTGAAGCGTAAATTACAAAAAAGCGCATATGAACAGCAAAACGCGTGTAATTTCGTTGGAAAATTCCAGAATTGGGGAAAAGTTTAGGGTTCTTAAGAAGAATGTGATTAGAGAGAGAAGGGGGAGAGAGAAAGTCAGATTCAGTTATGAGGTCCAAATATTGAAAATTATAGGGTTTTTATATGTCAGTCAAGCATTAATCTCAGCCCTTGATTTGTGTAAGATCTAACGGTGGAGAATCGCGGGACGTACTCACCTAAGATATGTGGACTCACCGGATGCAATTTCTATATATATATATATATATATATATATATATATATGTGTGTGGGTTCAAATGAGTCCCCTTAGTATAATTGAGTCCTTGAGTCCTATTATACACCCTTGGATCTTTGAGTATGGATGGCTGAGATTTAATCCCAAAATATTATACTCTACTATTTCCCATGCACAATCATTAATCATGCAAATACACATGTTCCCACGTTTGACATTCCCTCTCTGAAACCACATTTTCCCACTTTACCATATCTCTCCTCCTCTTCTCATTTTTCTGATTTTTTCTTCAAACTGTTCGTCTTCCTTACTCCATCTTCATCCTTACTCCATTTTCATCCATAATTCATCCATATTTATCCATTATAGAGAGTTCAACTTGCTATCTTCATCCTTAATCTCCGGTACATTCATCCCTATTTATCCATATTGTAGTTTTGCATTATTTTTCTTTTTATTAACCAAGTTGAATTTGTTTCGTGTGGTTTTATCATTGTTCGTTTAATTTATTTCGCCATTTTTGAATTTTAATAAGTTGAAGTTGTATCGCCATTTTCTCAGAAGTTTATCAAATTTACTGTATAATGCGTTTCTCCCTTTTTTTGTGTTTCTCCCAATTGCATTAATTGTAATTTAATTGCCCGATATATTTGTAATTGTACATGAAACTTTAAAGTTTGTTATTTGTAACTTTAAACCTGTTTAGTGTAACTCTAGATTTGTGTATTGTAACTGAATTCTGTAGTCCACATTATAATTTTGAATGTTTTTATGAATTTGAAGTTGTGTCGTGTCCTACATGAAACTTTAAAGGTTTTTTTTGTAACTCTAACTACTATTTATGAAACTTTAGTTCATCAAGGAAAGAAGTGTGTTGTTGACTGCTGTTGTGTCTTGTATACTGTAACTCTAACTAGTTTTTATGAAACTCTAACTACAATTTATGAAACTTTAGTCTATATAGTCTGTAACTCTAATTATTATTTATGAAACTGTTGTGAATGTTTTTATGAAACTCTAACTGTTTTTATGAAACTCTAACTAGTTTTTATGAAACTCTAACTACAATTTATGAAACTTTAGTCTAGATATTCTGTAACTCTATTTATTATTCTGTAACTCTAACTATAATTTATGAAACTCTAACTATAATTTATGAAACTCTAACTACAATTTATGAAACTCTAACTAGTTTTTTTGAAACTCTAACTACAATTTATGAAACTCTAACTAGTTTTTATGAAACTCTAACTACAATTTATGAAACTTTAGTCTAGATATTCTGTAACTCTATTTATTATTCTGTAACTCTAACTAGTTTTTATGAAACTTACAATTTATGAAACTCTAACTACAATTTATGAAACTCTAACTAGTTTTTATGAAACTCTAACTACAATTTATGGAACTTTAGTCTAGATATTCTGTAACTCTATTTATTATTTATGAAACTGTTGTTGAATGTTTTTATGAATTTGAAGTTGTGTCCTACATGAAACTTTAAAGTTTTTTTTGTAACTTTAAACCTGTTCAGTGCATACATACTTGTGTAACTTTAACACATTATAATGAAACTTTGATTTTTGTGTCTTACCTATCAGATGGCTGGTGAAGGTGATGGCGTAGAAGTTAGTATTGATCCTACCCCATCTATATTTGTCAAATGTCGACCTGGTAGGCTTCTGAAATTGATCTCTCAGCTTAACCATGCTTCTGAATTTGACGTGGCTATTATTATTGTAAGTTTGAATTTGTTATCTTTCCACTGCATTATATTATCAAATTTACAAATTCACTTCACAAAATTTGTTCATTTACCACCCTATAATAATGTATATGTAGGCCGAGGTGTTAAGCGACTACTTGGAGTCCAGGGGTCTGGGAAGGGCAGAAGAGGTCCCTATGTTTGAGAGACGTCAAATAAAATTAGCCTGGCAGGGTCCAAAAGCTAATATAGAGGAGTCCGGCGTATTCACCCTGATGCATATGATACTATATGAGGGTGCGCCGTTCAATAGCGAAGAATTGATGAGGAAGATCACCCGCCGTTATCTGGTAATCCAACTTGCTGCAACACTTGTACTGACGGACATGAACAAAAACCGGAAAGATTTATTGGAGAAGGTGAATACATTTGTGGACGGAAAAGTTGATTTATGGAAAAAACTTTATGCTGCCAGGAAAGCGAACAAGATTACGTCCAAAAAATAACAATCAGATCACTTGATGAGTCCAATGGACTTTGTATTTCAACTTTCTTTTACTGTCTTCACATTATGGCTTACTCTTTATATATTTATTAAATTTTAATTTAAAATATGGGTACCTAAGTATTTTTATCATTTAACTCTATGTAGGTAACTCTAAATCTGAAATCTAACTATATACAAGGTTGACCTTTGAAACTAATTAACGAAACTCTAACCGTAGGTTGTGAAACTGTTGTAAATTGGAAATCTTTAAATTTCAATCTAGTAACTTCAATAGGAAATTATGTAACTTTAGTACGATATTATGGAACTTTGAAACTGATTAATGAAACTTTAACAAGTATAGCTTTCTAACTTCAATATGAAACTGCTTAATGAAACTCTAACGCGTAGAGTGTGAAACTACATGCCCTTATATTTGAACTGTAGTCAATCATCTTGGAATGTTATAATATTACCAGACATGTAACCAGTATAGCATTCTAACTTCAACAGTAAGTTGTGTAACTTTAATTCATATATTATGAAACTGTAGTAACTAGGAAATTGAGTAACTTTGGTTAATATGTTTTGTAACTTTAGTAACTAGGAAGCTGTGTAACTTTAATTCATTTGGTATGAAACTTTAGCACGACATTATGCAACTTTAGTAAATAGGAAACTGTGTAACTTTAATTCATTTAGTATGAAACTTTAGCACGATATTATGCAACTTTAGTAAAGAAGCGTCTTCTTTTAATATCTAACCAAGAAATTACGAAAATTTAAATGCCATTCCTGAACACGATATATACCTCAATCAAAGACTGTAACTATAACACAATGATGCAAAACACTAATCAATAAAAATGAACTTTAAAAAGTATTTCCTGAATTAAACTTAAACAAGTACAAACTGAATTGCAATTCTAATTCTTCCTTGTACTAAACTAAAATATCCCAAAAATAAAATAAAAACATTTATCTAATCCTCTAACTCATCATATTCATTGCCTTGTGATATTACAATCAAAATGCTATAATAAATTAATGCAACTCACCCTTGAATTATATACGATCATTGCCTTGTGATATTTCGATATGTTTTTTGATAACTTCTGAAACTCTCTGTCCTATCCGAAACTAGTTCATGATTGTGTCCCTCTTGGAAGCGGTCAATCATCAAAATACCTTTTATTGAAACTAACCTAACCCTAGCTTTGCAACCAATCCTCTTAATGTTTCTTTTCCTTTCCTGCGATCCGACTATGTCGTCTGTCCTTACAACGGCCTTGTTCGGAAAACCCTCCCTATTGCACACCAGCAGCTTCGACTTTAGTGTCCCGTTGCGCCACTTATTCGTCGTGTAACGTCGGACATCAAATCCGCAAGCAAGCGCATAAACCTTGTAAAACGATACAACTTCCTCAACATCTTCGAACTCCATGCCGATGAACGGTGTGAATTCCTCCTCCACCCTTCTACAGAATCCCTCCTCACCTTCAGTTGATGCTGTATTATCGTCACCTGTAACTGAAACTTTAGATAATCAAGGATAGAAGTGTGTTGTTGACTGCTGTTGAGTCGTCTAAACTGTAACTCTAACTACTATTTATGAAACTCTAATTAAAAATTATGAAACTCTAACTACTCTTTATGAAACTTTAGATAATCAATGATAGAAGTGTGTTGTTGACTGTTGTTGAACTGTAACTCTAACAACTGTTTATGAAACTCTAATTACAAATTCATTTGGTATGAAACTTTAGCACGATATTATGCAACTCTAACTACTATTTATGAAATTCTAATTACAAATTATGAAACCCTAACTACTATTTATGAAACTTTAGATAATCAAGGATAGAACTGTGTGTTGATTGTTGTTGAGTTGTCTAAACTGTAACTCTAACTACTGATTATGAAACTCTAACGACAAATTATGAAACTTTAGTCTATATGAAACTTTAAAGTTTTTTTTTGTAACTTAAAACCTGAACTAGTCTGACTTTTCATTTCAACAGTCAGACTTTTCATTTTTGTAACTTGAACTAGTCTGACTTTTCATTTCAACAGTGACTTGCGTAACTATAATTCATCTACACATAACTTTAATCAATAAAGGCTGTAACTCTAACTACTAATTATGAAACTCTAACTACAAATTATGAAACTTTAGACTAAATGAAACTTTAAAGGTAACTTTTAGACATATACATGTAACTTTAACATTTTATAATGAAACTTTGAATTTTTGTAACTGAAATTTCTAAAATTTGAACTAGACTGACTTTTCATTTCAACAGTGACTTATGTAACTATAATTTATCTTCACGTAACTTTAATCAATAAAGGATATAACTCTACGTACTATTTATGAAACTGTAACTCTAACTATTATTTATGAAACTCTAACTACAAATTATGAAACTTTATTCTATATGAAATTTTAGTCTATAGCAAACAAGGAAATTAAACCGACGTCATTATACGATCCATACTACTGCAACTAATTAATTCATCTAGAACTTCAACCAGTTGCTTATACATAAAGAAATTTATCATCATCTATACCTACATTCATTCATCATCAAATTTATCCAGTTAATAATAATCGTTCATGATGCAAAAATTTAAACCTGGTAACCCATACACAAATTTAAAAAATGAAACCAGTTCATTCTTCTTAAAACCATAGAAATAATTACCCACACAGTTTCGTCATCAATAAAACGATTATATTGTAAAAAAAAACAATATAACAAATCTTAATTAAGAATCAAAAAATTACCATTGTTGAGCAGTATAATCTGCATGTCAGCCATAACAGCTCCTTTGTGATGAAATATAAGGCTACGAAAGACGACGACCTTCAGTTGAGAGAAAAAAAGATAAGGATGTTTAACTTTAGAGAGAGAAGTAGGTTGATTAAATGGAAAAAATTGAGTGATAAAAATGGTTTCATCAAATGGAAAAGAATGAGTGAGTCGGGGTAAAAAATAAGGGGAAGATGAAGCATTTTTTTGTTTTCACGTACAACACTAATCAATGAGATTCTAATTATTGTGAATTTGTCAGTATTGGGAGTACAAAAAGTAGACTGCATGTAATTAATATCTAATTTCACTCTTTAATTACAAAAAACTCTACTTTAATCACAACCATCCATCTCATTTAATCTAATGGTTAGAATTAGGACTTAAGGACTCAATTATGGAGGTGGACTCATTATAACTTGACTCTATATATATATATATAGAATTGTGTTCTTGTGAGTCTAATATCTTACGGTGAGTTTGTACTAATAAAATCTCATCCATTGAATGAAGTTAAATCAACGGCTGCTATTTATTGACTTTACTAATCAAAGCTTAAAAACCACTTTTGCACTTCACTCAACAGGAAAGAAAAAGCCCAATACCATAAATCATCAAACTTCATATCATCTTTCTCCATCATCAGATTCATCACCGTCGGACTTCCGACACCTACCACGCCGGTGTGCCACTCCAACATCACTGAATTGGCTCCCTTCCAGCCATGTTCCTATGCTCGCTCCTTTCTTCGATTCATCACCACCATCGTCCAACCATCTCAATCACCTTCATCGCTGGTGTAGTAATTTCGACCGACAATGACGTTTTATGAATCAAAATCATTCGAGTTGGTCTTTTGTGGCAATATTTTGTGAAATATTTCTTTATCTTCTAGAGTTATGTGATTCTAATTTCACCTTTTTAAGAAATCCGATCGTTGAGCGATTATGAAAGCGGGGGAAATGTACAAAATCTTATCTTAATTAGTTTAATTAAAATTATCAAATCAATTGTATTCGAAGAGTTATTTTCTCCAATTCTAGTGTTCTCAATAATTGAATAAAATCAAATGTTAGTTTTAATGCAGGATAGAGGAGAGATGAAGTCACCGGCGAAATCAAAGGCGATTATGAAAATTTCTCATCAGCAATCACAACCGTCACCGTCGGATGTTCAAAAAACAATGATGTCGATATATTGCGGCGGAGATTAGAATTTACAGTAGCGGCGGTAGTTTGGCAAAAAATTGAACGAGATAACAGTTGAAGGAGGAGATGAAGATGTTATGATGCAGCAAAGTTCGAGAAAAACGGTCTTATGTACTTGATTTTGCAACTTATAGGAGCTTGTCGTGCTGATATATTACCTTTTGAGTCTCTTTGGGAGGACGATTAACATTTGAATCGAAGACGAGTTTCCTATATGACTTATGATTAGCTGGTGAGGCGTTTTGTGTCATCAGTGCCGCGTCGATGCTACTTGTTCGCCACTCACCTGATGTTGGCCAAGCGAATGAAGCGATGGTGCCTCGTGTTTGGTGTTATAATGCTAGTAGCAGTTTCGTGATGAGAGGTACTGTTGGTGGTTCCGGGAAGCCTGGTTGGGCTCCGCTAGAAGTGTTCGAGTCCGAGTCGTTTGGATAACTTGCACTTGTCATTCATCGTTTGGAAGGTGGGTTGCCTATTGATGCGTTTCAAGTTCACTCATTATGAGTTGATGTGTAGAAAAGTGAGGGTAGATTTGGTGGAAGAATTGTTATAGCTAGTAGTTGTACTCATTCTTAGCAGCACTATGCTAAAAATCTAATTTCACTTTCCTATAATAATTATGTTGATTTATTTCAGTCAATTTGTACTATTCTAGTTTACTATAATTAATATTAGAATAAAGAGTTTACTTTAGCGCGTTGAAATAAGGTCACAAAAGTAACACCGTAATAACATAAAAATAACACATGAATGACATAAGAGTAAAAATAATAAAAGAGTAACACAAGAATGACACAAGAGTGATTATAATAAAAGAGTAACACAAGAGTGACAATAACCCAACAATAACACCACAATAACACGATAGTAACGCCACAGTAACACAACAGTAACACCACAGTAACACCACAGTAACATAACAAAACAATAAACAATAACACAAGAATAACCGTATATTAACAATACAATAACACCACAGTAACAATAACAAAACAATAAACAATAACACAAGAATAACACTACAATAACACCACAGTAACACCACAGTAACACTACAATAACACTACAATAACACTACAATAACACCACAGTAACACCACAGTAACACTACAGTAACAGAACAATAACACCATAGTAACAATAACAAAACAATAACACAAGAATAACACCACAGTAACAGAACAATAAACAATAACACAAGAATAACATCACAATAACACCACAGTAACAACACAATAACACCACAATAACAGTTACTCAAGAATAACCGTATATTAACAATACAATAACACCACAGTAACATCACAGTAACAATAAACAATAACACTACAATAACACTACAATAACACCACAGTAACACTACAGTAACAGAACAATAACACCACAGTAACAGTTGATAAACACATGAGAATAACACGGGAATAACACACGGGTAACAAGAGTAACATGAGAATAACACATGTAGAATAACACATGGGTAACATAGAAGTAACACAACAATAACACAAGAGTAACACAATAGTAACAAAATAATAACACACGAGTAACAAGAGTAATATAAGAATAACACAGGTAGAATAACACATGTATAATACAAGAGTAACACAAGAATAACACAGGATTAATACAAGAGTAACACAAGAATAAAAAAAAGAATAACACAAGAGTAACATAAACCGATTAACAATAAGAGAGTAATAATAGTGACCTGTCTAAGGTAACAATGGAGTAATACAATGTAACAATAGAGTAACAACGAAATAACACAGAACCAATGTAGACGCTAGCAATTTAGAGAAAATGGCTCGACTAATTGAAGATGAAATAAGTCCAATTGATCCATCCAACTAATCAAAATGATGAAATAAGCCGGGAGAAAGATAGGCAAGATGCTGGCAACACATCTCCGCCAAAATTGCCACCATTTTTATATTAGTAACCGTCGTTGTCTTCGGCCAACATCTGCAAGCAGCCCGACATCTCCACCAAAATTGCTCACCTTTTGCTACGGATTAACTTCACCACCGTCATCGACGGTACATGTTACGCCATCGTTTGAATTTTACAATACACCAAAAAAATAATGAATTAGTTACGCCATTAATCCATACATTAGAGCTGGAGATAAGAAGAACTTAATGCTTACAATTTATATGCTTTAAATTTGACATCGCAATAATAAGAACTGATGAAATCTAATTGAAATTTTTTTGGTGAAAAACAAACCCAGAAGAGAGAGAAAAGAGATGTCAGGTCTTTTATGGTGTGGGTTTTATTGATGACAAACTTGTGTCCTAATGTTGGGCTTTGTACGTTGTTTTTCTTCCAATCTCAGCCATCTATTTTTTCTTATTTAATGGCTGAGATTTGTGAGTACCAACTCACCCAACTCACGAGATCCCGCCTCTATATATATATATATATATATATATATATAGAGGTGGAATCCGGTGAGTCCACCTAAATATTTGAGTCAATGAGTCCTAATTATATGATGACACGTGGCACTAAACAAAATCAGAAATTATACCCAAAACAACTAAATCACACGCAAAACAAATAACCCAAAAAAACTTTCTCTCTCTTCAATTTCAAAACCCAAAAAACCATCTATATTCCCGCATTTCTACTAGAATTTCAACTGCATTTCTACTAGAATTCAACTGCATTTCTACTAGAATTCAACTTCATTCAGCAATTTGTGATCATAATCGTTGAGGTAAGTTCTATTTTCTCTGTTTTTTCCAATTATAATCGATTTTCGTTAATTATAATAGTGAATTTTGGTGATTTTCGTCCATATTTCGTCCATATAGTGAAACCTAGTAGAAATTTGGTCTAAATCGTTTCATTAATGCTGATGTTTTGCGGAAATGATGTTTATATAGTGATTTTGAAGATTTTCGTAAGAATTAATTAGGTTTTTTCGTCCATATAGTGAAACCTAGTAGAAATTTGGTCTAAATCGTTTCATTAATGCTGATTTTTTTGCGAAAATGATGTTTATATAGTGATTTTGATGATTTTCGTAAGAATTAATTAGGTTTTTCGATTTAATTCGACGAATTGAAGAAAAACTAGATTTAATTTCATAAATTAGGTTTAATTGAATAAATTAGGGTTTGTAATTGCATAATTCTGGAAATTAGAGTTTATTTCTGGATATTGTTGTTGTATAAATGTGATATTGTTGTTGTATAAATGTGATATTGTTGTTGTATAAATGTGATATTGTTGTTGTATAAGTTTCTTCCTCTTTGGCTCTTAGGTACATGGTGAATATTGTATCTCAGCGTTTAGTTGATTTGGCATTTATGATATTGTTTTGTATACAAAGTGATATTGTTTTCTATGCAGTGTGATATTGTTTTCTATGCTGATTTTTACATAAATGTGATATTGCACAGCTTAAATGAAGTATTTCCATTTCTTAAACTTAAGTATATTTTTTTCACAATAACAATATCACACACTATGAAAAACAATATCACAAGTTATGAACAACAATATCACTTTTATATACACTTTTATTATACTTTGATATTGATTGATAGAAATGTGTTGTTTGTATATTGTGATTTAATAGTTTGTTACTTTTAATGCAGTCATTAATTATCAAACAACATGAAGTTGATAATTGCACACACAGAGGAGCCTATCAAAACGAAGGATGATGCTGACGAAACATTAAAAGTAATGCAGACTGCAATTGTAAATAAACAGAAGAGGAAGAAACCACAACCGGTAAATAATGAGGAAGAGGAGGAAACACCAACTAAGAAGTTGAAGTCTGCCAAAAAAAAGAATAACAAAGATGAAAAGAAAATGACTCTGGTGAAAGAAAAAGAAATTATAGAGCAGCCTGAGTTGAAAAATAAAAAAGCAAAACCAATTCAGACGAAGTGTAGGCCGGGGCAGTTGGTTGAGTTGATTGACGGACTTACTGATGGCCAAAAGAAAGTTGTTATTGAAATAGGATTTGGAGGCTTGTTGCATTTAAAAGTGACTAAAATTCCACATGGAATTATGCATTTGATTTTAAAGGCCTTCGACCATACATGCGACATGTTTAGAACAAAGAAGATGGGGTTTCTTTTGAAGAAAGATGATGTCTATGACATCTTTCAGCTACCTAGAGGAGGAAAGCAGGTAGTGCTTGCGCAAACAGGTAACACGGTTGCTGTGACGGACACCAAACTGAAAAATGAATGGAGGTTAAAGTTTGGTGTACAGTGTACATCCGATCCAATTTTGGTAAGTAGAGTCTTTGAAAGACTAAAGCAGTGCAAGGAGCATGGAGATGAGTTCAGACAAATGTTTGTGATGTTTAGCTTGTCCGTTTTCTTGGCACCGACTTCAAATAAAACACTTGATTTGAAGTTGGTGAAGGCCGTTGAGAATGTTGAGAGCATCCCCAAGTACGATTGGTGTGACTATGTTTTCAGGGAGATGGTCAGATCTATTAGGGTGTGCAAACAAGGTGGAAAAACGTTAATCAACGGGTGTATCCTGGTTGTTATGCTGGCCTATTTCCATCGGTTTGATTTCAGAGGGAATGTTTTGGCACACACCCTACTCCTTATCAAGCATTGGAATGATAAGGACTTGTTGAAAAGGGTGGGTGATGAGAAGAAGACTGGACGATTGGGAAGTGCGCCAATCTCGAAGATTGAGTACCCCATTAGTCGGAATCAACAAGGTAACCTAAATATGCATGTTTGTTTATTACTATGTAATTTTGAATATCATAGAAAATATTCTTTGATATCTACTATACAAAAGTGTATATAAAAAGTGATATTGTTGTTCATAACGTGTGATATTGTTTTTCATGATGTGTGATATTGTTATTGTGAAAAAACTATACTGAAGTTTAAGAAATGGAAATACCTCTTATTAGTTGTGTCATATTTTGTTTGTTCAGTAACATCAGAGTCAGTGCAACTTACACAAAACTCAAATCAAGAGGAAGATGATGAATGTGAAGAAAAAGATGGCTACTTGATGGTCAAGCTGCCTAATGGTGTTGAAACTGATGAACAGATCAAAGCAAGATCAATTGATGTAAGCTCCCTTGCATGAAAATTAAGATAGATTTATGTGTATTACAGTAAGTGATATTGTTTTTAGTAGGTTCTGATACTAATTAAAGTACGTTGTGATATTGTTAAAGCAGGAGTGTGATATTGTGTGGCTTTGACATGTTTATTTTGTCATTTGACAGCGTGCTCATGAACTTTATCTACGTATGAAGAGGGACAATGAACTGTTCTATTCAAGATACGTAGATAACATGAAGAAGATAAGCAATTTGAAACAAAAACATACAGTGCATGAAGAGGGTACGTCTGGAAAAGGTGGTGAGAATGAAGACGTCAATGCTGAGGAAGAGAATGATAATACCGAAGAAGATACATCAGCTAAAGAAGATATTCTAATGTCTCAAACACAGACTTTCCTTAGAGACCCTGACTATCATGCCTTTATGGATGGGTTGATTGAGAGGGCTGTTGAACTTAAGAATATGAAACAAGGTTTGCCATAGTTTGACATTTGGACTGACATGCTGAAAATCCAGTACAAAGAATTGAATAAAAGATATGGGGGATGTACCGATAAGGATCTTATGAGTGATGAGGATGTAGATGGCAAGGATACTGAATGGAATGAGGAAGTTAACGACGGTACAAATTTGAACAATAAAGATGAGAAGCAAACTGATGAGGAAGAGGCTCGTGTGAACGAGATTATAACAAAAATTGGTGGTGGAGTAACGGGTCCAGTCGAGGGGGAAGTAAATAAGGGATTTAATGATGGCACAACACATCCGGAGACAACTCGTGCGAATGAGGTTATACCTGAAAGAAAAGGTGACAACATGAATGAGAGTGAGAATAATAAAGAAACAAAAAGTGCTCAAATGATGAGGAGGACACTCGTGCGAACGAGGTTATTCCTACAACAAAATGTATCAGTGATTATTTGTTCCACTAAAAAAGAATACCCGAATGTGCAGCTGTGGTGCCTAGCCATTTGGGTTGTACTTTGGACTGTGGAATGCCGGATAAGGATCTCCCTGTTGTGTCCGAATTTTTGTTGGAAAATACGGATTTGTTTGAGCATGTGTTGAAGCTTCGAAAGGAGGTCATGGATTATTGCTTCCTTGATGATCATAATATACAAGGAGTGTAAGTATTTAAAAATATAATAGTATTCGATAGAAATTTGTTCATATTATTGTTCAAAAACTAATCATAGTTTTTTGATAAAATTGTACAGGAATACTGTCTTTCAGTTTGGAGCCTACCATGTTATACCGATATTGAGTCGTTGTTGCCAGGAGAACTGATAGAACACAATGTCATCGAAGCATGGGCATTATTGCTAAATGACTTGCAAATGACAGAAAATGCCAACAACCAACCCATCCGAATCTTCTATGGTATTGAACACTCGGTATGTCTACTTCAAATACATATTTTTTATTTAATCATCTCCGTTCGTTAGTCATTCTGAAAAATTAGCAATTTGTCAAGTGTGTCAAAGCGACTTATCATGTGCCATATGACAAAACCAGGGGCCCCTAACGAAGTTGAATGTCATGAGTGAAGATGATATTGATAGGGGAAAATATACGACAGAAGTATATGGTGCATGGAATACATGGTCAACCTTTTTTAACCAGCCGCTTAATTTGGGTGCAGATATGGTAAGAGAAATGGATAATTAACATGATAACTTTCCAAATAATGGATGATATTGTATTGCCAAATAATGATACTTTATTGCCTATGTTTTTTCTTAGGTATTCATTCCTTTACTTCTGCACGAGCATTTTTTCTGCGTGTGCATTGTCTTCACGAGGAAGTTGGCGTTTTATATGGACAACAAAACTCGTGAAGATTTTGAGCGATCATCATACACAAGCTTGGCTGTTTGCGGTGTAAGTGTTTCATTAATAAAGAAAATTAGTATCTCCAAAAATGTGATATTGTTAAAACAGCTATGTGATATTGTTAGACCAGCTATGTGATATTGTTAGACCAGCTATGTGATATTGTTAAAGTACTTAAATTATGATTTACTTTACAAATATGTAGGTCGACACATATGCTGACTTCCTCATTAGCAAAGGTCATGAACATGGTCTACAAGCAAAGGACTTCGATATACAAAATGTGCCCTTTATTTGGCAATCCGATGAGAGTAACGTAGACTGCGGCTTGTTCATGATGCTTCACATGATGTTTTTTGTTGGTGAGCCATTTGAGTGTGAGCTTTTTAGTAGGAAAAAGAGAGAGCTATATAGGGCAGAGGTTGCACCGACAATGATATTGAGTGATAAAAGTGAAAGTAGGAGTGTGGTCCTTGAGCAAATAAGACAGCTGAATGAGATGAAGCCTAAAATAATCCAACCTTTGTTGAGAAAGAGGGAAAAAGGTAACAAAAAGAAGAAGGGAGTAAAGGGTGAGAAAAAGAATTTTCACACTCCAAACTCAAAAATAAAAGGTTAGATTCCCCTACAAAATCTTTTACCATATACTGAATTTAATTAAGAAAACTCTGATATAGTTCATGATATAACTGCTATATTTTGTAGCCATTATAAAAGATGGTTCCGCGAGTGTCTTGGGCAGCAGCAGGCGTGGAGTCTCAGATGGGCTTGGAAGCACTTTGGATTGTGGTCGGGGGAATGAGAAAATACTCCTTGTCTCCAAATTTATGAGGAATAACCAAGCCCTTCTTTCAAAAATGTTGACTTTGAGAAAAGAAGTGCTCGACTACTGCTTGTTGGACGACTACGGTTTATCATCAGAGTAAGATCCTATGCATCTTTGATAAATATTAAACATACTGTTCTTGGTGAAGTGTGATACTGTATAGCTTAAACTTACTTCATCAGTGATATTGTTCTGCATAAGGTGTGATATTTCTTTAAATAACGCGTGATATTGTTTCTCAGTATCACAAAACTAAAAATATTAATTGCAAGATTGTTGATGAAAATGCTTACATTTCTTTTGGAGCAGTGAGGTTGTTGGCCAATTCAGTGAAAAGCAGTACCTGAAGAGAGGGGATATCATGTCCTTGTTGCCAAATGTGCATGTCAATACCGATGTGATTGAAAGTTGGGCAATAATTCTAAACGACATTGAAGACAAAGAAAAGTGTTCAACAAGTTTAATATTTTTTGGAATTCAACACATGGTAAGATATTATATTATTTTATATATGTACATTTTGAGAATTCAGAAAACTAGTTTGACGTCATAAACACGAAACAGGCTGCTATACACTCTTTGAATGAACAGGAAGTGGAAGGGACAAATGATAAAGGAAATGATAAAGAGAAGATATTTTCAGTTTGGGATGACCTTATGTTCAAAAACAACGTTGCATTAAACTATGAGGCGGATATTATATTTATACTGATGGTACGGGAAGACTATTAATTCTGTGTTTGTATAAATTTCAAATGCGACATGGTTGAAGTGCTGGACAACACAGTCTATCCAAACTGGGAGAAA